>JAJMLD010000004.1:98163-258438 GCA_030569515.1 Barnettozyma vustinii
CATTATGGCAATTCCAAACTAGATATGAGACAAAACATTACTATATTTACTATAAGAAGCCTGGACTCTCTTCAAGAGATCCATATCTTCTTCCCTACTCGTTAGGGCAGACTAGATACACATATTATACGCTTGCGACACAGGCATTAATCCACTAGCACTGTCCCTAACTTAGCCATTACGCTACACAACTATAACACAGTGTCTGAAATATCTCTTTATCCATCTCCTTCATGTCTTCTGAAAGAGGGTGCTGAACCCAGTCGCGGCAGAATGAGTACAAGGCCTTGACGTCAGAATGACCGTCCTGATGATCACTCGATAGTTGTACTAACTGGGCGGCCAGAAAAGATGCGGAACCATGATTAACTTTTCGCTTTGTGCATACAATGATGGGCAAAAAGGGGTGAAAATTGCTGCCGGCCTTTGTGGGGATGGGATGTTACTGATGGTTAAGTGAATCTCGTCATAACTACCAACGTCTGAAAAGAGATGTGGGTATTAAAAAAAATCTCCGAAACCGAGAATCGAACTCGGGTCTGCACGGTGAGAGCGTGCCGTGATAGCCACTACACTATATCGGATTGGGATGAAAATTTAATTTTTGGCATATGATAATCCTTTTAACAATGTCAACAATTAAGAATGACACTACTGTTATCTTCTCTATCAAATTTATTTTCTCGATTCGTCCTCCTCAAATTGTTCACTTCTTTGACTAAACGCTAATTCCAGATTCCATAGGCTAAACTGAGATCTATTTATATTCCAAAACTTCCACAAGATAGTGGGACCCTGTGTTCTCCAGGCATGGTCCATACCTGTTACATCTCCATTCCCATTCCCACGTGGACCATCCTAATTCCTGATTCCTCTGCGGATTACATAATCCCAACCTTTCATACTTTCATACTTTCATATCCTTACAAAATGATTATTCTTGAATTATAACATTATTCCTTTTGCTTTATAAGATTGTATGGATCTATTGAAATTTGAAATCCAGAGCGTTTACGGTTTGCTGGAGTGGGAAAGAAAAGAGAGAAAAAACGAAGAATAGAGGTATAGGTCGAAGAGAATTATACAATAGTTATAAGAAGAGCGTCATCTATTAGGTACATCATCAGCCACGCACACATCCCGTTAAACCCTAACTCTATTAGAAGGATAACCAAATCTAACAAAAGGATCATAACCCAGTTAGATGAGTCACACACCATTCGACTAACCACTTACGAACAATATTTTATGTGCATTTTTTATGGCGGCGACTTACCATGATCGTTAAGTTTTCAGATTTTGGGCACAGTTTGTGTGTGTGTGTGTGTGTGTGTGTGTGTGTGTGTGTGTGCAAGAAGATTTAGAGGTTTCAATAAGAGTTGTGAATTTTGAAAGCATCTCTATCTCTAGTTAAAACTGATCGGACAATCTTTAGAAACAGGGGTTTAAGTTGTCAACATGTCGTTTTGTCTTCTCATTTCAGTGCTCACTAGTGATCATATATCAAGACCTCAATTGATGAGGAATATGAATCGCATCATGATTTATCACCTGTAGGCTGTGACCTGCCCGAAAGTTCATAGGTACAGTGAAACCTAGCGACACTAATTATCAGTTACTCTTTTTTTTGCTTGGTATAGCTTACTTGCTTCTAGTTTTGAAGACAAAACTTTTCGGATTAAATCTCGTTCAAATATAGGATACTGATGAACTAACAGCACTCAGAAAGAAGAATATGTAAGTTGATCATTGATCAACTAGATTCTAGAAATTAGAAACAAACGATTCACGAATAAGTTTAATCATATGCACTTGTCGCTTTTTAGCTAGTTCAATACCAGTACCCCATATATAAAAGTGACAATTTGTTCAGCCGCATTAAATTCGGTGATTTGTAAGCGAGCCATGAACCAAATGTGAGAAAGCCACATAGTCTATCCAACTATAAATACATTGCTGAAATCCGCAAACTCCATCTTTTGTTTATACTCAATTAAATTCAGGAAGATATCAATTACAATGGCAACACTCCAAAAGGACACACTCTACCCTCTCAACAATGGTCTCTCTATCCCAGTCTCCGGTTTTGGTTTGTACCAAACCCCAGCAGACGTTGCCACCAACCTCACATACGAGGCCCTAAATACTGGCTACAGACACATTGACTCTGCCAAAGTGTATGGAAATGAGGCAGAGGCTGCAAAGGGGATTGCTCGGTTCCTATCTGAGAACCCAGACATTAAGAGATCAGACATCTTCTTCACCACGAAGGTTTGGAACGATGACCATGGCTATGAGGCAGCCACGAAGGCTATCAAGGAGTCCCTTGAGAGAGTCAAGGAGATTGAATACATCGACTTGTTGCTCATCCACTCTCCGCTTAGTAACAAGGAGAAGAGACTCGGTACTTGGAAGGCCCTCCAGGAGGCTGTTGAGTTCGGTAAGGTGAAGTCCATTGGTGTCTCCAATTATGGTACAAAGCACCTTGATGAACTCTACGCCTGGGAAGGTCTCACTATCAAGCCTGTAGTGAACCAGCTAGAATTGCAACCATGGTTGCCTAGAAAGGATCTACAGGCTTACGGTAAGAAGCACGAGTTCCTATTGGAGGCTTACTCTCCATTGACTCAAGGAAAGAAGCTCAACGACCCATTGTTGACCGAGATTGGCAATAAGCACGGGTACACCAATGCTGAGGTGCTGCTTGCCTGGTCTTATGCCCAGGGGTTCGTTCCATTGGCCAAGACTGTGCACTTGGAAAGAATTCCTCAGAATTACAATGTTTTGGATCACGTCAAGCTTGATGAGGAGGACTTGAAGAAATTGGACTTCCCTGACTCTTATGAAGTCTTGACATGGGATCCAACTGTGTATGACGGTTAAATTTTGGAATACAAGCTTATTCTCTAAAGATGGCTTATTTTTTATTTACTTTCTCTCTCCAAGAACTCCATCCATAGCCCGCCAATGCTTTCCCTTCCCCTAACTCTTGCACTTGGAGCAGCACTGCTCTCGAGTCCAGCCTGTTTCTTCTTCTCGTCATCCCACTGCAGCAAACCACTGATCAGTTTCAATACTTCAAACTTCTTGCCATCTCCGCGCGGTAATTCAAGGAAATTGATGAAGAGGTTAGAGATGAGTTCCTTGTCAATCTGTTCAGAAGATGTGCTCTGTTTGATCAGTTGCAATGCCTTGGTGAGATGCTCGTTGAGAATGACGGCTTCGTGGCGGGCTTTCCCCAGCTGGAGTTGTTTATCCTTCAAATCGGACTGGAGTTGGGGAACGGCTTCAAGTTCTTGTTTTAATGTGCTGACCTGACCAATGAGTTCAGTGATGGTTTTGTCCTTCGTTGTGGACTCATTTTGTAGAGATTTGATACGCTGTTCTGAACTTTGAGTCTTGTTGGTTAGCGATTCAATCTCTTTCCGTTTCGTCCCGACTTGGCTCTCTAGCTGGGCTTTCTCTTTGTTTAAGATATCCATTTCTTCATCTTTACTTTCCAATTTCACTTGCAGAACACCAATTTCGTCATTCAACCCAGCATTCACCACACTGTCATTCTGCACCTTCACAGTGAGTTCTTCATTCTGCTCTCTCAGCCTCACAAGCTCCCGCTCCAATTCCCTGGTCTCTTTCTCCTTTCCACGCTTCAGCACATCCACTTCACCTTCAAATGCATCTCTTTGTCTCTTCAAATCCTTCACTTCACCCTCAAGTATTTCACACTCTGAATTGACATCTCCAGCCTCTTTAATGAGGGATTCTCGCTCTTTTTTGAGTGAATCAACCTCACTTTGCAAGCGATCAGCCTTCTGTTTAAGTGTGAGGTTCTGGGATTCATACTCTTGCAATGATGTGCGCAGATCAGTGAGCTCAACCTTAGAATTCTTCATATCTGCAAAGAGGGACTTCATCGAAGACAAACGTTCCAAAAGCGACTCGTATTTAGATTCAATTTCCTCTTTGGCCTGTTGAGACTCGATCAGTTCTTGTTTGAGTGTGGTAATGTCCCTGTGGCTGTCTGTATTAATGGCACCTTCCGTGGATTCATTGACATTGTTCGCATTGATATCTTCCTCATCCTTCTTTTCCTGTATGGTCACAATGCCATTAGATTCGCTCTCCTCAACGCCCACTCTCTTTTCATCGTCTCCATCATCGTCTTCCATTGTGTTGGCCTCATCATTGACACGCACTCCGTCAATCTCTTTCGTCACATCTTCCACCACAGTATTCTGTTCGCAGGACTTTGGAGCAACGGCTTTCTTCTTGTTCTTCTTTGCCATTTTGTTAGGCTGTTCTTGTGCAAGCTGAGCTGGTGCTTGTGAGGTGACTCGCTGGCAATTTTCGATTTCAACCATCCACATTTTTTTTTCGTCTTCTTCACCATCCAGGCGAGACGCGTAAAAAAGCAAATCTACGAATAACGCCAAGTTCAAAGCTCTTTCGTATCACTTTGCCCTCAACTCACAATGGTTGACATTGCAGATTTCTTCGGCAAGAAGGGCTCCACGGGATCCAAGAAAAAACGCGCACGTACGGTCCCGGATGATTCAAAGAAGAAGAAAGCAGAGGAGAGCACGCATGAGACTATCGTCATTGATGACCAACCAACACCAAAGAGAGCCAAAACTGTCCCAGAGCCAACGAAGAAGAGGACCACCAGCACTTTGAAGGGCACTTCAAAGACCACAGCTGCCGATGACTTTGTCGATATTGATTTCAGTGATGATGATGACGATTTCGTGATGGAGTTGACTGGCAAGGATTCCTCATCTCCTGTGAAGGAACTAAAGGAAGAGGAAGAAATCCTCCCAAAGCCACGAAAGAGAGCGCCTCCAGTTAATCTAGTGTCTCTTGACGTCAATGATGACAATGATTTTGTCGTTGTTGACGATAATCGAGCAGAGACCAAAATAATCAAGACTTCTCCTACTCATGCAAAGCCATCATCATCCAGACCTCATCCCAAATCACAATCCAAGATCAAAGGGCCTGCAACATCAGAATCTGTCCGCAAGCTCCTTGACACGATTCCGGATGCTGAACTCCCTGATGTATCTAACGCAGAGCCATTTAACTTCCACGCTTTTAAGGCAAAACAAGCCGGTGCTACGGATACCACTACTGCTGGTTCCTCAGGGACATTCACTATGCCAGAAGGTGCTCCTAATTGTCTCACTGGATTGACCATTGTCTTCACAGGTATCCTACCCAACATTCCCCGTGACGAATGCGATGCCATTGCCAAACAGTATGGTGCCAAGGTGACTAAATCCATCTCATCAAAAACTTCACTCGTTGTTCTCGGTGAAGATGCAGGTCCATCTAAGGTGAAGAAGATCAAACAATTCAAGATCAAGTGCATCACGGAGGAAGGATTCCTCCAATTGATTGAAGGAATGCCCGAGGAAGGCGGTGATGGTGTTCTTGCCCAAAGAGAGAAGGAGAAGCGTGAGGAGCAGGAACGCGAGGCGATGCGTGAGGCATTGAAAATTCAACGTGATTCTGAGTTGGAAGAGAAGAAGCGCGCTGAACAGGCCAAGAAGATTGCTGCTAGTGATGGCAAACAGAGTGCTCCCGGCCCAAAGATTGTAAATGATGAGGATAAGCTCTGGACTGTTAAGTACGCACCAACCAAGATGGAGCACATTTGCGGCAACAAGGGTACTGTTCAGAAATTGCGGTCCTGGCTTGAGACATGGCACCAGAAGTTCAGCAAACCTCCAGCGAAAGGAGAGACTGATTTGCGTGCTGTGCTGATTCATGGGCCACCAGGTATTGGTAAAACCACGGCTGCGCATCTCGTGGCCAAGGATCTAGGCTTTGACATTATCGAGAAGAATGCTTCTGATGTCCGCTCAAAAAAATTGCTCACTGCCACTATCAAGAACGTCTTGGACAATACTTCTGTCATTGGTCATTTCCAAAACAAGAACAACGATAAAAAGCAGAATGCGAACAAGTTTGTCATTATCATGGACGAAGTGGACGGTATGTCTGGTGGTGATCGTGGTGGTGTTGGTGAATTGGCCTCCTACTGCCGTAAGACCCAAACCCCACTAATCCTTATTTGCAACGACCGCTCTCTTCCAAAGATGCGCCCATTTGACCGTGTTACACTGGATATGCCCTTCCGCAGACCATCCGCTCGTGAGATGAAATCCCGTCTGATGACAATTGCCCTTCGTGAACATGTCAAGCTCGATCCAAATGTCATTGACCAACTAGTGGCAGCGACAGGAAGCGATATCCGTCAGATAATCAACCTCTTGTCCACTGTCACCAAGACCACCGATACTATAAATGCCACGAATTCTGGCCAGTTTTCCAAAGAATGGCAAAAGCACTCCACTCTCAAGATCTTCGACGTCATCCCGTTGCTTTTCTCCAAGCGTTCCCATATGCAGGAGCCATTGCACAAATTGTTTGAGTACTACTTCACTGACCATGCGTTTGTCCCACCAATGATCTTCGAAAACTACCTTGCAACAGCGCCAGTACCTACACCAGGAATCAGCAAGCGATTGTCCCACTTGGAACTCGTGGCCAATGCTGCAGACACAATGTCCCTCTCAGACCTCACGGATGCCAAAATACATTCATCTGACCAACAGTGGTCCCTGATGCCACTGCACGCACTGCTATCCACAATCTTACCATCATCATATGTGGCAGGGCAGCTACGGGGTCGTGTGAACTTTGCATCCTGGTTTGGTTGGAATTCCAAGACTGGAAAGTATTACCGTCTCCTCCGCGAGTTGGAGTACTGTATGAGGCTAAGAACGGGGGCAGTGGAGACCGCAGAGGTGCGGATGCTTTACGTGCCTGTCTTAATTGAGAAGTTATTGAAGCCTCTCTTTGACCAAGGTGAGGATGAAGCCATTGCTGACATTATTGCCACTTTGGACTTTTACTACATCTCCAAGGCTGACTGGGACACTTTGATGGAGTTCAGTGTTGCCCCCAAGAGACCTGTCGACGCAATCAAGAAAATATCAACAAAGACTAAGAGCAAATTCACCAGGGTCTATAATAAAGCTGACCATCCAGTAGCCATTTTGAAGCCTGGAATGAATGAGGTCAAGCCGAAGGGGAAGAAGAAGGTAGACAATGATGAAGAGGGAACACCAGAGGTTGATGAAGAGTTGGAGGATGTTGACGATTTTTAGGTATGTATTTTGTACCATGTGCATTGATTGGTTGTACCTAGCTTTATTATTAGACTTCAGAATCCAGAGAGGCTCTTGACCGGTGCAAGTTTGGACGTAGTCCCAGTAAGAAGTTTGTAAGAAAGATTTATAATTTCTCCTTCCCCGAGGTTATTTAAGATGCAATTATATGAACCATAAAAAAACCCCTTCTCGTACAAGAAAACCATGTTTTCTGTTCAGAGGGGATCAGGCCCTACTAAGGTGTATTCTGGACTTTATACTGTATTCAGGACATCTCTCCCATCCTTTGGTTACCCAAAAAAAATGAACACAAATGATTTCGCCCAGGATCGAACTGGGGACGTTCTGCGTGTTAAGCAGATGCCATGACCAACTAGACCACGAAACCAATCGTTGCACTAAAACAATTCGGATTTTTCATCACGAAAGGAATTACTAGTTGTTTTAAGGGGCGCTTTGGGCAAGTTGTTGGATAATAAAGGAAACAAGCGAGAGAAAAGAATGAAGAAAAAGAGAGACAAAACAGAAGAAAAGACAAGATAGAGAATACAAATAGTCAAAGAAAAAACTCTACCAGGTGATTACAGCGTCAGCATCATACTCAAATCTAACAAATCTTAACCCAGTTAGATAAGTCACTCACCATTTGGTTATCCACTTACATACACCTCTTTTCTTTCTCATTATTGTAATGAATTTCGGTAGTTGTAACACTTCTACTTCAGGTTTACGCAGTCAGCAAGTTTCCCTGGAAAATATTATTCGAAGCTCATAAAATACTGTGTCTCTTTTTTTTTTTGGTTTCTTGATACATATATCGGAAGACCTTCGTTTATCAAGCATAGGCACTCTTCCACACTGCACAATATCATTTAGAGTATGGTGTCATACTGTGCTATAATAGTGTTTTCATGTGCCGACCTATTGTGATAATCATACAAGACGAAACCAGATAAGAAAAGTGCTTGATGCTTAACAATCTTAAAGGAAGGCCCAGACAACTACATTATGTTATAGCGAGCTTAGCTGTCAGGTTTGAGCATTTTTAAACTAACTAAATGCAATTGGTTTCACAAAAGATACTCCAGACTACTATTCAAACAGATAAGTACTTGGTCATGTGCTCATTGTATCGATGGCCAGTGACCTCACTCTGGCCTATGTACTTCTCCACCTGCTCAAACTCCTCGTTGGTCAGCTCAACACGCTCAAAGTTCTCTTGCACTCTCTTGACGGAGGAACAACTTGGAATTGGAATGAACTTTGGATACTTGACACCATTGATAGTTTTGTCAGAGTAATATCTAATCCAACTCAATGCAAGCTGTGCTGGGGTGATTCCCTTAACAGAGGCAATCTTTCTCAACCCTTCAACAATCACCAAGTTTTTCTTGATGTTTTCCTCACTGAAACGATCTGACATGTTACGAATATCACCTTCGGGAATGTCCTCCTTGCTAGTGACACTGCCCGTCAAGAAACCCCTAGACAATGGACTGTAGGCAATGACAGGCACACCAAGCTGACCAGCAACCTTAGCAGTGTCATTGTGCAAGATATCTCTTGTGAATAAGGAGAACTCAACCTCGCAGCCGGAAACACCATGCTTACTCAACTCAGAGGCCTTACGCAAAGTGGCTGCACCAACCTCGCTCAAAGTGAATCCCTTGATCTTTCCAGCGTCAATTGCGTCATCTAGGGCCTTAATAGTCACCTCCAATGGCACTTCAGGGTCTAGTCTTGCTGGCTCAAATATCTCCAAGTCAGGGATATACTTCAACACTCTATCAATACTCTCTTTAATGCCAGTTGCGTCGACTACAGGTGAAAAAGTCTGGAAGTCAACTGCACCCTTGACAGAGATGACAACATGCTGTCTCTGCTCCGGATACTTGGTAAAGAAGGCTTGGAGGTATTTTAAGTTGCTGAAGTCAGGACCATAGAACTCGCCAGCATTGATAAATGTCTTTTGTGGACTGTTGACTGAGATGACTTCGTTGAGGATGTCGAAGGCAGTCTCAAGTGGGACTGGCTCTGGACGCCAGGTGAAGTTCATTGTACCGAAGCCACTGTTGCTAATGTGGGAAATATCGTAAGTGGTGCTCATTGTGATCTCGATTCTCGATTGATTTGATCTTGTAGTTGTTGTTCTTTTCACCTTTTTTGATCATGGCAAACAGAATTAGTTGTTTTTATAGTGATTGCTGTTTTTACAGTACGCTCTTTGCGGGGACGTTTTCGCGGACTTTGGTGTCACCAAAACTGTAAAATGGCGGTGATTATGGAGATCTATCTACAGTTGGCACTGGGAAATTGAATAATCTTCCACGTTTTAATTGTGTTCCTTGATCTGACAAAACAAGTGGCATAGAACAGGGACTTTTGTGACACAGGAGTCGGGATGGATCTTGATTACACTAGTATTACTAATTAATGCTTAAAGATGTGGTCGTCAAGTCCTTTTTTGGGCTATATAGTGCTTGATCGGAAGGCCTTTGGACAGCTCTTGAAAGTTGACCAACAAGCGTTACTAGGATCATCTACTACATATATATCAGATTATATGTATATATACTGATTGCAGATCTTGAATTAAAGGAAATTGAATACATGTGAGTTTACTTGATGTGTTGGATGAGAATGGGAATGGTAAACTAGTTTCTGAGTGACTGAGTACGGTTAACATAAAGAAAGGCAGTACCGCAGTCCAATCCAGAAACTTAACACAACAGCATACAGAGTGTGGTGTATTATATATATATATATTTCGGGACTTATTAAAACCAGATCATAGATTGTGCGTCGTTTCAAAGATCGGTGGCTATTCCAAGTATTAGTTATTGATTTCAATGAACAATGATGACGAGTTTTGGAGTCTGGACAAAGAAATGATCGCATCAACTTCACATCATGAACTGGGATCTGGCTAACGTCTGTGATGAGAAGGGAAGATGACCACTGCCTGGCACTCGGGATTTCGAAGTTAGAAATAATTCTTCTGTGTCCGGTCATGTGACGTGTTTATGCCTAGCGATATCTTAATTAAAATTTGATATCATCGGCCTGTTCGCATCCAGGTGTAGTACGGGCCGACCGGAGTTGACGTTGTTGTTGATGTTGATGTTGTTGTTGACAAATTGTTGCAATCAAGCAGCTACGCGGACCGTATTTTCGGATCGCGATCGATCGGTCAAATAAAAAAGAGATTCTGGGCAATTTCTACAAGAAGACTGTCACGTTTTGTCAGTGAATAGAGCCCACAGCGACGCTAGGTCAATTGACACTCACTTCCTCTCCAATATTGATAGTACTGTTATCATTTATGACTCTTTCTCTGATGAAAAAAAGTGTTTGACTCTTGAAGGCTTCCAATTTCGTAAAAATGGAGTTGCCTTTGTTTTAGCCATGACGTAGTTCTACAGAGCCAGCACCTGAAAGCTAGTTGCAGGAGCATTGCATATACCGCGGTAGCTAAAAAACACAGAGCCTATTTTTCGCCTTACCAATTTCCCAGCGCCGACTAAAGGAGAACGCCGAACGGCTGAGTAAGTTCGTTGTTGGCACCGACAAGGCTCTTGGTGTTCTTGGCTGTAGATGATTCAATGGCATTAATTCACAATTGGCACCTAGAAATACACCTTCAGTTAGGTTCAAATCCTCAATACATATCGAATCTCTCCTTCCGTTAGCGGAAATAGAGGACCTTAATACACCGTATATACTATATCATAATACAATGCGAGTTCTCAGCTCCACAATCTGCAGAACCTTGAGTGGAGTTTCGGACCGGGCTTTTTCTCCTGGTGCCTTCAGTTATCTGATCCATCGAGTTCTGCTTGAAACAGCGAAAGAATATAAACATGGGAATTTATGTCACTGTGTTGGAGTTTACTTCTTCTTCTTCTTCATCATCTTCTTCTTCTTCTTCAGTTCATTAAGATGGCTTATCTCCTCTGGATAGATAGCAAAACACACCAGGAACACACTTCGACTTCTGGATCTTCATCTGATGTCGATGACAGTTTCACTAAATGCCTCGAAAAGCTGGAGTCAGCTGAGGAGAATACTAATAAAATCGTCTCACTCCACTCTCAGAATGGTGTGGTTACCTCACACAACCCCTTCACTGACCCAGTTGTGGCAGAACACTACAAGCAAGTCTACAAGGAGGCCAAATACGAAGGTCGTCATCTATTTGACACACGAGAGAGTTGGACACCTGAAGAAGAGAAAACAGTCCTTCGCAAGATTGATTGGAGAGTCACTGGTTTGGCGTTCTTTATGTTCTTTGCACTAGAGATCGATCGTTCCAATATCAAACAAGCCATCTCTGACTCCTTCTTGAAAGATATCAATGTCACCAGAGACCAGTACAACTACAGCATCATGATTTCTAAAGCCACTTATCTTGTTGGTGAGATTCCATCAGGGTTAATCTCTAAGGCCATTGGTGCTGATAGATGGCTGCCCATCCAGATCATCTTGTGGTCCATCGTCGCTACTTGCCAGGTGGGGTTGAAAGGTAAGACCTCATTCTACGCCTGTCGTGGTATTGTCGGTTTGCTACAAGGAGGATTCATCCCAGACACGGTACTATGGTTGTCGTATTTCTACACTGGGAAAGAGTTGGGCCAGAGAACCTCCATCGTGTGGTCGTCTATCTCCATCTGTGACATCACCATGTGTGTTTTGGCCTACGGCCTCCTTCATTTGGATGGTAAATGTGGCTTAAAAGGTTGGCAATGGATCTTCTTGGTTGAAGGCATTTTGACTCTAGTCTTTGGTGTGATAGTTGGCTTGTTAATTGTTCCAGGAGCTGCTCAGACTAAGTTGCCATGGAGTAAGAAAGGTTGGTTTACTGACAGAGAGGAAAAGATTGTTATTAACAAGATTTTGAGAGATGATCCATCAAAGGGTGATATGAACAACAGGGAGGCCCTGTCCTTGAAAGAGATCTTTGCTGCAGTCTTGGATTATGACCTCTGGCCAATTTACTTTATGGGGCTTGTTGCCTATTCTTCTTTCAACACTCTTGGGAACTACTTCACTCTTTTATTAAAAGATCTAATGTTTGACAAGTTTGAGATCAATCTGCTGACGATACCTTCCTTGGCCCTGCATGCAGCTACCGTTATTTGCATCTCTTGGTTGGCAGAGATGACTGACTGCAGGGCATACGTCTGTCTGATCTCCTGTGGTTGGCAATTAATCTTTCTTGGTTTGATGAGATGGTGGCCCAAATTTTACGTTGACAAGATTGCATCCTACATCTTCCTCACTTTTTTGACAGGAGCTCCATTCACTCAGGCCATTAATGTATCCTGGGTGTCCCGAAACTCAAACTCCATCAAGTCCAGAACTCTGTGTGTGGTTATCTTGAACATCTTCATTCAAGTAGGTGCCATCTCTGACTCACAGATTTATCAGAAGAGTGACATGCCACTTTATAAAACTGGTAACAGTGCTCTATTTGTATTGCAGCTAGTCTATGGTGCCTCCTTGCTGTTTGCAAGATGGTACTACACATACAGAAACAGGGGGAAAGAAGCGAAATGGAACAGTATGACCAAAGTGGAGAAGGACGATTACATAATGAACTCCACTGACTCTGGGAACAAGAGATTGGACTTTCGATTCGCTTCTTGAGTTCCTTTTAGTATACATTTTTGTTTTTGTTCGATTTCGCTTTTTTTTTTTTTTTTTTGTGACACATTTTTTTTCGTGCTGTGGCTAAGTAAATGGCGAATTTACAGATGTGGCTTGTCAAACGAACAACCCATCATCAAATTACAAATCCCCCTGCCAAAATGGAGTTGGATTTTCTTAATCAGTTATCATCCCATCAACAGATCCTCTATCTGTTATGTCATTCTCATCGAGATCTAACTCTGCCAGCTCCACGGAGGTCTCGCCACTGCTGTACTCCACCTCAGTGAAAAAGGTGGACGCCACCACAATCGAGACATTTGAGTGCTCTGATACGATATGGCAAGACGACCCAAATCCGTTCCTTGATCGATCCACAAAACGATACTGGAAGAATATCTATAAATCATGCTCATACGAAGGCCTTTCATTCTTTGACCCTGCATTGACATGGACTGCCCATGAGGAATCCGAGATTGTTCAGATCCTGGATCATCGGATCACACTTCTCACGTGCGTTATGTTCATGGCACTCCAGATAGATAGAGGAAACATCTCACAGGCCATCTCTGACAACATGCTGGGTGATTTGGGATTAAGCAGTGATGATTACAACTTCTCCAACACGCTTGCCAAAGTGGCGTTCCTTGTTGTGGAGATCCCCAGTGGGATGCTTTGCAAATGGGTGGGTCCAGGGTTATGGTTACCCTTACAGATGATTTGTTGGTCCATTGCTGCAATTACGCAGGGATTTGTGAAAGGCAAAACTGCATTTCTGGTGACAAGAACAGCTGTTGCTGTGCTTGAAGGCGGATTCATTCCAGAGATGGTGCTTTGGTTGTCCTATTTCTTCACCTCGAGAGAGTTGGGGGTGAAACTGGCATATTTCTGGTCATCAGCTGCTGCAACTCAATGTCTCTGTGGTGTACTGGCATTCTTCCTACTGAGACTGCGTGGTGTACTGGGACTGGAAGGTTGGAGATGGCTATTTATCCTCGAAGGTTTCCTTACTTTGTTCATTGGAATAGCAGCTTATTTCCTAATGGTACCTAGTGCAGTCGAAACATCCTCTTGGTTCACGCCACGGCAACAGAAGATTGCCATCAATAGAATCTTACGGGATGATCCATCCAAGGGCGACATGCATGCGCATCAGGCCATCACTTTGAAGTTGATGTGGAAAGCCATCAGGGACTATGATCTCTGGCCAGTCTACATCTTGGGATTTCTCGCGTTCATCCCTGTCAACACCATTACTAACTATTTCACATTGATACTCAAAGAGGCTGGATTCAGTACATTTACGGTCAACCTCCTCACAATCCCTTACAATGCCATTCATGTTGTCCTCTTGATCTCCATCACAAAGATTTCAGAGCATGTCAACGAAAGATCCCTCGTCGCAATGGTAGCACCACTATGGGTCATCCCAGGTCTTGTGTTTCTTCGATGGGGCAGTGATTGGATTCAACGGGACAAGTTTGCACTTTTTGCCGTATCAACATTCATCTTATCGCAGCCATACATCCATTCAATGAACGTTTCGTGGGTGTCACGAAACTCTAACTCAGTCAAAACACGAGCCATCAGCGCTGCAATGTACAACATGTTCAACCAGGCTGGTGCAGCGGTGGCTGCTAATATATACAGGGCAGATGACGCACCGGCATACCATCGTGGGAATGAGCAGCTGTTGTGGCTCTCGGCTTTTACTGCCGTGTATCTTGTTGGGGTGAAGATGTACTATCTCTGGAGAAATGCGCAAAAGGAGAAAATTTGGAGACTTTGGAGTGTCGAGAAGAGAGAGGAGTACATTCACGAAACGACAGATGAAGGAAACAAACGTCTGGACTTTAGATTTGTGCACTAGTTGGTTATTTTGAGGTTGGTTTGTTGGGTAGGTAAAGAAAAAAAAAGGTGTCAAACGCGGCATCGTGAATCTGGTTCGGGACACAGACTGGTTCTGACCCACATCAACGACACCCGAAAACGGTGGAGACGGGTTTCTATTTAAACTGTACCATATTTATGATCTTTGAAGTAATAGAGTATATGTGATGACCATTCCTAGAAGGCTTTGCCTGCTTGTACACTCACCTTCTACTCTTGAAATACGTCATTGATGCTGGACAGACTCCCCACTGAGGTCCTGGCCAGTGAATTAACGCGTTTCCTAGACGAAGACGACGCGTTTCACCTCCTCCTCACTTGCAAGACCCTCCATCACGCCACAGCACATCATTTCGAGCACAATTTCAGGCCCCGAGCAAGTCTGATCAACTGGGACCACCCTGTGTTCCATAAAGGTGGCGGGTATCGTTACAACACATGGATGTTGAGAAAGGCGAGCCATTGTGGGACACAGAACTATTGTGACACCCGAGGGGAATATTTGAGGTTATATAGACGCACTGTCCAGTTGAGGCAAGGCGTGAGGTTGTGATGCTAATTGTACATAGACAGAGATATATGAATAGCCATGGATGCAAGGCGTAGTAGTGTATAACCCAATATTGTTTCCTTCAGACGTGAAAGACACAAAGATCTTGAACATTAGCTCCGCAGAGATTATATATAAACCATCATCCCCAACAAATGACCACAAAACCGGATCACAATTTGAGGTACTATTTGAATCATGCTGCACAAGAGAGGTTATAGACCGACCTCATCCCAAAGAGGCAATTGCGGAGATTCTCTATTCGGATAATTCTCTCGATAAAAACACGTCAAAAGTGCCCCCAAAAAACCACTTATTAGCAATAAATAGACGTAATCATTCCAATAAATAAAACTATAAATAACAAGGGCCCTCAGTATTCAAAAAGACAACCAAATAAATATAAAAACAGAAGTGTAATGCCACCATTAATTAGCCATGCCGTAGTCAAAAAAAAAAAAGTGATCTATAAGGTTTTCCCAACTCCATTTGGTGTTTTAGCCATGTTTAAAACAGCACCGGTTCCCATAACGACAAGTCCCATTCTTCGCCCAGTTCGCACATGGTTTTGAACGCCATTTGCTTCCGCGATTGACATGTTTCAATTCATGCTGCCCGTGTGCAAACTGACACTTATTACCATATGGACACGAGCCAGTTCTTTGGAAAGTAGAGCACAGTTCAGTCTTGTAGAGTTCAGTGTTCACCTTCTCGTCAGACGAATTGGATGCAGATGTCCTGCGCTGTGTGGTGGTGGTGGTGTTCGTCGTCGTAGCAGGTTGTTCCTGGTGCTGGACCTGGGTGGTGGCTGGGGACAGTGTTGAGGTAGAAGGACTCTCCAACTTGCTGAGGTTCTCCAGCGTGAGAGGTTCCTGGGTCTTCGCCATGAGGAGCTGGTTTGCGGACTCAATTTGCTGTTGGTGTTGCTGGAGTTGCAATTGTAGTTGCTGGAGTTGCTGTGATACGAGTTGGGCCTGCTGTTGTAAGAAGAGCGGGTTCTGTAGCCATTGTTGTTGTTGTTGTTGCTGGAGGGTCTCAAGGTACTGCTGTTGTTGCTGGTAGTTTTGCAGCAAAGACTGGGTGTTGGCAGCCATCTGGGCAGCAGCATTCATCGAGTTCAGTGAGCTGATGTTGGAGGCGAGGGTACCGGGTTGCATATTGCTGTCGCTGTTGATCATGTTGTTGTCGTTGTTGTGAAGAAGTGGCGCGAGAGGTGCAAACGCAGATGATGCTGAAGATCCTATGCTTGCAGGAGCCTGCGGAAGGAGCTTTATCGAGGGGGTGTTCGAGCTGACAGGCGTGGTTGTTGCAGTGTGGTTGGAGCGCATGTCAAACAAGCTGGACGGCTCAGTGGCAGCTGATTCAGATGGGGCTGTTGTCCACTCGGATTGTTGGAGTTGGTTTTGAAGAAAGAGGTGTTCTTCTAGGGTATTGTTTTTCTTTGCAGGTTCCCCCCATAAATTCTGAGGGAGGAGTTGGTGCTCAGCAAATGCCGATGTTGCTGATGATGTTGAATCAAACGATCCTGAAGATGCTGTCTGGTAGTTGTCGACGGCTTGCATCAACTGGGGCTTTGTCAAGGGAAGCACTGGCTGTGGCTGTGAGTAGCTACTGGGGCTCTTGAAGTTGTAGTCCCAGGACATCTTTGTAGATTGAGGGGATTTCTTCTTCACTCTTCTTCACACCGAGAAGGAAATATAAGTGTTCGAGTTGATTGGTTGGCGTTATTAGTCGAGTGGCAAACTTCTCTCTGTGTATGGTTGGCTAGAGATTTTGTCTCGATGAGTGTTCTAGTGAGAGGCTTCTTCAAGTGGTCTGGTGTGGCTAGCAAACGAACACGAATAAAAAGAAGCAAACAAGTAGTAAAGGACAGACTAACAACAGTATACTATATCGATAACTCGTTGGGTTTAAATAAAGAGAAAACAAGGTGAATTTTCGAGATATTTGCAACACCCAGCTTGCGTATGTTTCCGCCACTCGTCACGGGCAAGTGCATCTTTGTCCCAAGATGCCCTAGTTTTTGTCCCAACATACATAAACGTTTCTTTTTTCTGGTTTTGGACATTTGCCACCGGATTTTGGGACACTCACGAAAAGCACAAGAGAGGGTTTGCACTGGAAGCGAGTCTGACGTATAAAAACACTTGACTATCCCCTCTAATTAATCGCATGCTGATTTCTATATCTTCTAGTCTCTCTACCATTAAATCTCACCACCCGAATAATTGTCCAAGTTCACTTATCTTTTCCATCAGTGGTAGGGCCACACAAACACTCCTTTTTTTTTTTTTTTTGAACTATTTACACCCCCATGTCTAAACTTGCTGTCCCCTCAGTTGACATATCTAGCCTAGCCAATATCAGAGAGAGATCGGAGAGAGAGGAATAATATTGACGTACTGTGGCTGTACTTCTGGGTGTTTTGTGTTTTTTGCATTTACGTCTCCATAAAGAATGTCAATTGTGAAAATTATGACTGAGACGAGACGTTCAGCTTGAGGGAATGTGACCCGCTAATTAATCATGAATCTCTGCTGGTAGCTTCATGTTAAATATAGTGAGGTCACTATAGGACTTAAGCCCCTTAAATTCGACTATGTGATGCCTGATTCCCAAGATTTAAAACTCTGCGCAGTCTTACACGGGCTCTTGAACTAATGCCCTAAACATAACTGACTCAGTGATCTCGATTCTCTTTACGTTGAAAGTAGTACGTAGGTGAAGTAGAAAGTGGGGTTGCAAAAACCTAGGTCTTTAGAACTCTGACAAAGCCAATATTGGCATTTATTGTCTATAGCGATTTCTTTGAAGTTAAAGGATATTGCAGGAAGTGGTTGGTTTGTCGAAGGTACTTATCTAAGGCTGATTAGTTAGTGAAGAGCATAAATTTAGTCTCCAACGTGACCCATCATGAAGAGATAAAACGCTACAAGGTGCCAAAATTCTTTAGTGATTCTTTTGAAGATCAACTATTGAAAAGTATTTAATCTTTCCAACAGGACTGACGGGGCTATACCCCCCACCAGTGGCCCCTCCCACGTCTTGACACCTTCTAAGGTCTTTTTACCCGCTCGGTTACCCTTTTCCGATTCTCGGTGTTGCCAAAAACCGACCTGGGGGTCCATAATTTTGTCCCAACAGTTGTAAATGCGGATTTCCGCAGTGGACAAATAGAGGTATAGGGCATGCACAACCATCACTTGATGCCAACGCAAAGGACTTGAGGGAAAAGGTTCATCATTGATGATCACGGAGCGACTATGAATGCTTCGGAACCGTTTGGTGAAGAGTTCTTTCAACCTGTTCAAGACTTTAGCGTCTCCCAAAGCTGAAGACCTACATATCCATGTCCCAACGGTTTCGAATCATCAACATGTTCTAAATTCCGGGCGCCGAGAACGTTGCGCAGGTTGTGCTCATCCCGGACAAACGGTGGCGATTCAGGGGACCTGTGTTTGTTCTCGATCAAACAGTTTCGGAGCCACAACCAATCAGAGTACAAGAGGGCACCAAACTCGGGGACAAAGCCGGACAACGTCATTCTAGGGTTGAGTCAAAACTTGGACGGTGTAATGGTGTACCTTGCTTGGACTTATGGAGTGAAGGGGAGGGTAACATATTCTGGAGGGTAACACAGGGTTCCATACTCCCACCTACAAGCTTCAGACGGATTATGTAGTGAGCAAACAGGACTCCGGCCATAGAGAGATTGTGCCTTGAGAGTTTACCCCTCAGTGGGACATGTGCTTGCCCGTAAACATAACATTTTGCGCATGTAGGTACGAAGTCAATTTACTGGACGGATATAGAGTCTGTTGCACAAGAGATTTGACACATCGGCGTTTGAACAGCAGTCACATCATGTTTTACAGCGAAAGGTAAACAATGACGCGAGAAGGTCCCTGAACAATAGCCCAAATGGGCTGTTTTCTCCACTTGTTGATCTTTGGGAAAATAGCGCACTTCGATTGGGGAATTTTCGCGAAGTTGATGATTAGGGAAATTGTACACGTTGAACTCTATGTTAGGTGCAAAACTGAAAAACCGGTGTTCTCTAGATCAACAATAGTATTGATATTTCTCTAACAGGTACTGAAATTTGAACGAAAGCGGTTGACATGAGAAGTGTGACTGCCTGGCGATCAATGTTGTACAATACATCATAAGGCTAGCCAGCTGCCTAAAGTCCTAATGATACACCAGCAGTTCAACACAGAGCGGAATATGAAACACATGAGATATTTATTATACACAATATTGATCAAGGTTCAATGCTACAGCAGTTTAGATCAAGGTATCAGGCAATAATGAGCTTAAAGGTACAGCGTTGGGCAGAACGAATCAACTGTGGTACAGCTCTCTTTTTGCTCAATCAATCCCTGGTGGGAACAAAGTTCAAATTGAAAAAAGCAGAGACCAGCATTTTGTTCCCCCTCTTCCCCGTACCTCGGTGACCAGCAAAAACTCGGAGTCCAGGATGTACAACACACCGCTGTGTGGTGTCCGACCCGAGGATACTCCCAGTAGAGGTGATTACCCTACTGACACTCTTGAGGTAATTTTGTCGGATCGGGTAGCCAAAATCACGTGCTATTGTGTCAAGAAACATCATTGACCACCAAACGACGACTTTAATGAGGCAGAAATGGGGCGATTGGTATAAAAACCTCCTTCAATCTCGTCATCACTGTCTTGAGGAAACAAGTAACCCAATATCACAATGCCATCTCACTTCGACACCTTGCAATTACACGCCGGCCAGGACCTAATCGCCCCAATCAACGCCCGTGCCCCACCAATCTTTGCATCTACCTCCTACGTCTTCAAGGACTCTGAGCACGGAGCCAACTTGTTTGGCCTAAAGGAGCCAGGCTACATCTACTCTCGTCTGATGAACCCAACAACTGATGTCTTTGAGAAGAGAATCGCTGCGTTGGAGAACGGTGCTGCTGCTCTTGCTGTTGCTTCTGGTCAGGCTGCCCAGTTCACCGCCATTGCCTCTTTGGCCCATGCTGGTGACAACATTATCTCCACCTCTTTCTTGTACGGTGGTACCTACAACCAATTCAAGGTTTCCTTCAAGAGATTGGGAATCGAGACCAGATTCGTGAATGGTGACAGGCCAGAAGACTTTGAGGCTCTTTTTGACGAGAAGACCAAGGCTGTCTACATTGAGTCCATTGGTAACCCAAAGTACAATGTTCCAGACTTTGAAGCGATTGCTGCCATTGCCCACAAGCACGGTGTCCCATTAGTTGTCGACAACACTTTTGGTGCCGGTGGGTTCTTTGTTAAGCCACTAGACCACGGTGCCGACATTGTCGTGCACTCTGCCACCAAGTGGATTGGAGGACACGGTACCACCATTGCCGGTGTCGTTGTTGACTCTGGTCGTTTCCCATGGACCCAATACCCGGAGAAGTTCCCACAGTTCTCCCAGCCAGCTGAGGGTTATCATGGCTTGATCTTGAATGAGGCTCTAGGTAACTTGGCCTTCATTGGCCACGCTAGAATTGAGATCCTGAGAGATTTCGGTCCAACTTTGAACCCATTTGGTTCTTTCTTGTTGTTGCAAGGTCTAGAGACCCTTTCTCTTAGAGTGGAGAGACAAGCTGAGAACACATTGAAGCTAGCCCAATATTTGGAAGCATCTCCGTACGTTTCGTGGGTGTCCTACCCAGGTTTGGCCTCCCATCCGTACCACGAGAATGCCAAGAAGTACCTCAAGAACGGCTCTGGTGCAGTCTTGTCCTTTGGTGTCAAGCCATTGGCTGAGAAACCAGAGGATCCTTTCAAGGCCTCAGGTCCAAGAGTCGTTGACGCTTTGAAGATTGCCTCTAACTTGGCTAACGTTGGTGACTCCAAGACTTTGGTTATTGCTCCATACTACACCACTCACCAGCAGTTGTCTGAGGAGGCCAAGATCGCTTCTGGTGTCACTGAAGACTTGATCCGTGTCAGTGTTGGTACTGAGTTTATTGATGACCTTATTGCCGACTTTGAGCAAGCATTCAAGACCGTCTTGGGTTAGCAAGTGTATATTGCTGTGCGATATATAGATGATTAATTTTGTTGCAGTACAGCAAGGTATACATATGCCTTTATATCTGTGTTGACTACAGTATATATCTTCTCCATCCGTGTTAGACCAGATTCCCATTTTGGAGCACCTATGGCAACACAGCCAAAGCCATGACGACGAAAATACCTCTTTGGGTAGCTTGTACAGTACTTCTAGTAGTACTACACTTTATTGTATGCAAGAATAATCTCATCTGGAAATACTCATCGGACTGGGATTTATGACTTCCTCCAATATAAGATCTCTTTAGTAGGATCTCATACACATATAATACTTCAGAGTCCAAGGCACTACTGCAAAAATATATATATATATATATATATTCAGAATGTTCTCGTTAACAATTGAGAATTTCAGGTATACTAGCCTTGAAAGCTGTCAGAGGTAAACATCTTCTCCGCCTCCTGCGTAGAACTACAATTTAGAAGCCCTGTTGGGTTTTAAATCGAGGATAAAGAGAGCTTCTCTCTCTCTCTCTCTCCGATCTGCTAATTGTGGGGTCGTTGTGCCCAAGCCTTCATTACTGGGCAACGACTGCTACTAGATCAACCGCCACTTACTGTATTAAGGTTGACTGGGGTCTGGTTACTGGTGCTGGCAGCTAAATGGTCTCTTGATATGATATTGATTGAACGGTTCTTTGGATTATTATTTTGCTGAAGGCCTCCTATACATACATCCTCAACCGATTTTCACTGTTAGACAACACAACAGCGCCTCACGATGAAAGCTTACTCCTTTTTTTTAACATATCATCTGTTAGCATCGCCGGCCGTACTGGTTGGTATATAGCACTTTCAAGCTCCAGTATGACTGAATATTCATCTTCATGGGGTGTTGAAGCGCTGCTGCTAATCCCCTCAAGTACCACAACCACCAGCAATATATTGATGTCAAGTATCATGTCCAACTTCCACTTCTAATTTAAGCCAACTTTCCAAGAGGAATCAAGGTCTTTTATTGCAGCTGGCGGTGCACTTACATCCTCAACCTTAACTATTATTGCTCTAGTTGTTGTATGGAAAAACAGAAGACCCACCTTCCCACCGAAAGTTTGTGATCAATCAAATGCTTGTATCCAATATGCAGCCTTGTAGTCACAGCCAGGGTCTGAGATCTAGGAAGAACAACTTGGCAGCCTGGCAGGGATCAAAGTTTGATGTTATTGTTCATTTCTGGGGCAATTTGCCTCTTATCTGGAAATTGGAATCGGATCTGTATCTCACTTACGCTGCGTTGTCGATCATTAGACACACATTAATTGACCAATCGTTGGAAATTCAGATATATTAGTGACAACCCTGATCAGAAGTACTCATGAGTCATGTGAAGAGTTTAAACTTTACAGCAGATATCAATGGATATTCTTAAAATCCTTGGTATAAAAGTCCCGTGATCTTTCCTTTTTGGGGGGTTTCAATGGGCCTAGGGCTAACAGCCTTTCAACATGTTTCCAACACTTTTGATTCTCCTTGTCTACGCGACTCGAGCACTAGCTGTACTCGAGTACGTGTGCAGAGATTCTCCTAGAATAAGTAGTGGCTTCACCTATACCTTCAGTTATACTCAACAAGGTCTTTCTGTGTTTTTGTTCTTCCCAATAACTAATGATTGGACAGGTATTCTTGCAGATGGGCAACTTCAAGGCCAACAGGAGTACATATCAGTTATTGCAACTGGAGGACACAATGTTCTTGCACTGACTGACAAGTTGTTCAGATATCAGTGGGATACCTTCCTTAATTTAGTCACCATTGAAGTGGAGACAAGCTTTACGGTCATTGGGAACCCTCAGAGATTTGCCTTCTCTGGTGTCGACCCATTCAACGATATGATGGAACAGGGGTTCTAGGAGATCATCTGCTTGATGGAGGAAGTTGAGGGCTCTAGTGACATTAGTAGCTCTGACAGTTCTTTGTCTAGTGAGTCCCTATCTGAATCTGATAGTGAGAGCTCCTTCTCATTTCATTATCAGAGTCTAGCTCAGGTGAGAGTTCAGAAAGTTCAAGGATTATGACCAGTTCTTCATCTTCCATAGCGTCTCCTTCTTCATCTTTCTCAGAGTCTTCTTCTTCTTCTTATGAGCCTTCAGAGCCTTCATCTTCCTCAGAATCTTTAGAGTCTTCAGAGTTTTCTTCAGATTCAAACTTCATCTCTGGATCCTCTTCAGAGAATTCAGTTTCAACTATATTGCTCTCTTCTTCCCTTTCTTTCAGTGTGGTGTCTTCATCAGAGCTTTCAATTTCTTCAGGCGGTTTACCCTCCACTTCATCTTCCTCGTTCTTTGTGAACACTTCGTCATATATTATGACATCTTCTTCATCGTCAGTCTCTTATAGCTTTCTTAACGAGACTTCTTTTTTTCCTTCTTCAACATTCTCAAACCAGACACCTTCCACTGGATCTTCATCTTCTTTTGTGGCTACTGCTAGTCATTCCATAACTTCAGTTTCCCTATCTAAAGGTACAGATGTCTCTGTGATCACCATAACTGGCTCTCACTCAAAAGTTCATACCCTTACTGTGACCCAACCATGAGAAACTCGCACAACCACTGACAAATCAGGGCACACTAAGAGCCTATTCATAACTAACATTGTGTCAACAAGCAGCAAGGGGGAGGCGACAAAGGTTATTGGTACACCACCTCCATACACAAAAACCCATATTCCTGACGTCAATTCTATCTCTGACAAATTTGGAAAGACAACACTGGTAGGTTCATCTGGATTTACTGTCACTTCTCTACCGTTAAGTACATTTGAACATGGTGCTTTGCCAATTGGTGGCAGCTTGATCACTGCGATAATGCTATATTTTTTGTGTAATCTGCTATAAGCCTCCAAATGAGATTCTATAACTTGAGTTGAAATGCGTCCAAACTTGTTCATTTCCGTAGAACGTATTTACCTCTAATCTGATCATATCTAAACCAGTTTCCCTTAACAAGTAGCTGCACAAAAGATTGTATCATATCAGTAACTACGAAACTGTCACCGTCTTATCTGTACCTTGCAGCCTGTATTCCAAAGGAATGTATTCAATATGTTGATGTGGTCTTTGACCTAGTCATCTATTCGCAAAGTCCTGTTCTCTTTTGGCTCATCTATTTTGCGTCAAAGTTGAAGAACAATTGACTAAAAGTTATTGTTCAATTTGTCACAACCTAGCAAACGGTTTTCTGTCTGAGCTGAAGTTACTTCAAGCCTCCCATTCTCTAGAAGTTGCGAGGAGGTCAACCAATTTTTGTTGTCAATTTCTTCCCTCTGTCTATTTTATACAAAGAGTAAAATGATTCAAATAAATCAACCAAAACGCTGAGCACGAGGACCCTGCTTACACTGCTGCGATGAAGTAGAACCTAAGAAAAGATAAAAAGACTAGTTAAAGAGATTGCCCAAAGGGGCAAGAATGAGAGAATCAGAACTTCCAGGTGTGACCTTAAACACATCAGGGAAATTTGCATGCCCACACTCGTATTGAGTCAAGCACGTTCGGTTTGAAGGATTTGACCCACCATCCATTTTTAGAGTGTGAGTAATGTTAAAATGAGACTGCGAACAATGAGTCCTCTCTCTCTCAGACAGAAGAGCGCATCACTTTTCTTTCCTTTTTGGTTTCGCCAGAGGGTTGAATCACACAGATTACAACCCTCTCCTGAGCTGATTAAAGACTACAGAGTCAACGGGAGTATGACACAAAGCGACAAAGAATCTAATCTTTTGTATCTTCCTGGATATGTACGTGATCAGGGAATTGGAGGATTCTGATTCTAATTCTGAGTCTGATCTCTCTGGTGATGAATTTCTGGCATTGAGTCAAAGTTTAGAGAGTTGTTCACTAGAGGGAAGCCAGCTTGAACAGAGAATATTAAAGAGGAGCTCTACAAGCAAATTTCAATGAGCTCAGAGTTAGGGTCTTGGTGCTATCTCTCCTTTATTATGAGTTGTTTTGATTTTAATAGCTCGAGCGAACGTATTTCGAGTGGTGTTGGTAGAAGTGTTTTCGTATCATAACAGCTATATTTTCAATCCAACTGACAGGATTCAACTGGGATTAGCATGCAAGTGAATTCTACAAACTCAAAAGAATACAAAACATAGTGCATTATTTCAGAGGTAAAATCTGATGTCAACAGAGTCACCAGCCTTCATTCCTTCAGCGACAATTTCCACTGGCTTCCCAGGAAACAAATCAATACCATTGTCATGAAGGAAGACAGAGTCAACATCTTCAAGCTGAATCTCAGCAGTCTTGATAACGAAGTCAGACCAGAGCTTGATAGATCCATCACGGGTTTCGTACTGGACTGATGCATCATCGCAGAACCCGGCATACTTAAGTGGTTGAGGCCAGTCTCCAGCAGAGCCAATCACATCACTATTCCCATCTTTGAACTCAACAAGAACAACAATATTTTCAGCTCCATCTGGAAGCGGCAAGTCCTTGAAGACTTCGACAGAGGAGTTTGCGCCACTATTCACATCATCAAAGACTTTCTGGGACAAGACAGAGGAATTGGCAATGTCATACACAGTGACCTCAACAATACCACCGATATCGTTCAAAGAGGCATTAGAGATCCATGCATCAAGAGCATATGCTTTTTTAGCAATTCTGTAACCATCATAGCCACGCTCAGTGTCATAATGTTCAGCAACATGGGTTCTCTGGGTACCAACCAGTATTGGTGCAGAATCTCTCTTGAGACGGTAATAGCCCAACTTTGGTCTCAGATAATGATCCATGACGGCCCAAGAAGCCACAGGGTAACAGTCGTTGAGTTGCCAAACGAGTTGTCCACCAGTGCGCCTGTTTCCGTTTGTTCCCCATCTTCTTCTGAACCCATTAAGAGCAAAATGGTTGGATTCTGCCTGGACTAGTTGAGAATAATAGATCCAGTCGTCCAGGGACACACCGCGTACACGAAGGTTCTTCCAAATGTAGTAAGTGAGCTTCTTCTCGAAACCCAGGGCCTTGCAGTGCATCTCCACTGTCTTTGATTGTGGGAAGAACTCTTTCTCATCAGTGATGTTCTCTTTGTAAGTCTTGATGTTGGGGAACCCTAGCATACCAAACTCTGAAACAAATCTCCCTGCGAGTTCAGGCCATTCTTGATAGTCCCGTTCATGTCCATGCCAGACATTCCACTCGTGGACATCACCAACTGTTGAGTCACTGCAACTGGTGGCATCACCTGGGCTGAAAGGTGAACCCTTGATGTAAGCGCCATTTGGATGCAATTTTTCAACAGACTGGGATAACTGTTGCTCATAAATCACACGAGCATAGAACTCTTTGTCCTTGAGTGGTGCTTCTTCATAGAGGACATAGTCCTCATTGTTACCTGCCCACATCACCAGTGAACCATACTGTCTCAACCTCACCAACTGTTGATCAACCTCGACTTGTAAGTTGGCTCTGAAGGCATCATCACCTGGGTATTGTCCACATGCAAACATGAAATCCTGCCAGACTAGCACACCCAGTTTGTCAGTGGTCTCATAAAAGGAATCTGATTCGTAGATGCCTCCGCCCCAGACTCTCAACATGTTTTGGTTGGCTGTGACTGCACGAGAGATCCATTTCTCGTAATGGGAATGGGTGATTGTGGTGAGGTAGTTATGAGCCGGGATCCAATTGGTACCATTAACATAAATTGCAATGTCATTGATCTTGAAGTAGAAGGAGGTCCCAGCTTCATCAGAGGCGAAGGCTTCCTGGATTACTTCAGACATTCTGAACCCAATCTTGCGGGAGCGAGTGGATAGTTTGATGTTGTTAGAGGTGACTATACTGGTCACTGTGTACAACTTTGGTGTGCCATGTGTGTGTGGGTACCATAACTCTAGATCAATAGTGGCTTTATCAGTGACAGATTCCAAACCAGAAACGGCCTGTTTGGTTGACCAGATCTCTTCGCCATTGTCAGTAAATATATGCTCCACAGTGACATTAGCTGAGTCACTCAATTTTGTCCTGATGGTGAATTCAACAGTACCAACCTTAGTGTCAGTCACCTCGTAATCGACAAACACATCCTTCAAATAGGCAACATCATAACTTCTCAGCTCCACTGGTTTGTAAATACCACATGAGGTGAGAATTGGACCCCAATCCCACCCATAATGATACTGGGCCTTTCTGACAAACATTCTGGAGTTATCAAGTGTACTGATCAGTGATTTTGGTTCAAATGAACACTTCACCTTGTATGGGCTAGCAAAGATAATTCTCAAGTCATTGGTACCGTGCTTCAACTGTGAAGGTTCAAGATCGACCACGTACTCCCTGAACATATTCTCTGTCTTGAGAATAGAAGCTTCGTTCAAAAGCACTTCTGCAAAAGTGTCCAGTCCAGTAAAGACAAGTTGTTGTTTCTTCTTCTCGAAGGTAGAAACCTGGAACTTGGAAGAGTATTCCCAGTCAGTTTCACCAACCCATTGCACATCAGTTTCAGCTGTGTCTTTGTAAGGATCCGGGATGAGGCCATGGGCAATAAGGTCGGGGAAGATCTCCGTGGTGGAGGCAGTTGGGTCATGGGAAGGACGCCATTCTTGCGGGCCATCTAGTCTTCTGAAATGCCAGTTGGTAAGTTGTTGAATGTTTAGAGCCATTGCTGCTGAGGATAGCGGTTGACCATTGAGACTTGTGCTAGTTTAAAAGTGTCTGTTGGGGGTGGTTTTATACTGTTGATGGGTGGGATGGAGAGAGAATAGGTAGGACCTACTCTAATTCATCATTGGGTTATGAACGTTCCTAATTTGGGAATCCCGCAGCTGCGGAGACACATCTTTCGCTGTGATGGCCGGGGATTTTAACAGACTGGCTGTGACAGATCTATGCGGCATCGACTGTTGGACAATTGATTTGATTTGGCTGTTGGTTGCAGAGTTTTCAGGGAAGGAGCCATCAGCATGTGTCTTCGAGAAGATTATTTATCTTGATAGGTCGAGTAACAATTTTGCTTCTCAGGCTAAAGTGAGATAGGATCTTTGAAGTAACTAATGCACGCTCTCATGAGACGTCTAACTACACCTAAACAGACTCAAATAAGTGATCTTGGAGCTAATCAACGATACTAAGGTCAGTTAACTTATAGTTTTGGAGAGTATTGGTCTGGCAAGATCTCAATAGCATAGTTGTCTGGGTCTCTCAAGAAGGCAATGTTCTTCAACTTACCTTGGTTGTACTTCAAACCCCAGGTCAACTGATCACCGAACTTCTCCTCCAATTCCGCACAGAATGGACCTGGCTCATCAACAGAGATACCAATGTGGCCATAACCTTGTGGCTGGTCGTTACCATTGTGGTAATTGAAGTCTGGGTCAGACTCAGTGCCGTAGTTGTATGTCAACTCCAAAACACCCTCTAATGGAGCTTGTTGTGGTTTAGTTTGGGAGTTTTCAACAAAGGACTCGTCATGAACATAACCAAGGAAGTACAAGTTGAACTTGGCCTCCTCATAGACTCTGGAAGACAACAACCTCATACCAAGAACCTCTCTATAAAACTTCAAGGACTTCTCATGATCCTTGATTCTAATCATGGTGTGGTTGAACTTGTAGCTACTTAGATCAGTGGCGTTCTCGGTCTTGCCCACACCGTGCTCAATCAACTCAACCCAGTATCCATCAGGGTCCAGGGCAAACGCAATGTCCTTTTGTCTACCATCAGTCAATTTCTTCTGGAACTTGACACCATTGGCCAACAGAACCTCACTGGCCTTCTCAATGTTGTCGACAGAGATGCAAATGTGACCGAAACCGCGGTGTGGTTCAACATTACCGTTGTTGACCTTGTAGTCTGGGTCGTTCTCGGTGCCGTAGTTGTGAGTCAACTCAAGGACACCGGCCTTAGAGAATGGAGAGTTATTGATACCTTCCTGGTAAGCAAGGAAGTACAAGTCAAACTTCAACTCGGGCACTGGCTTGTGGGAGATGAGCTTCATTCCAAAGTTCTTCTCGTAGTATTCAACGGAGACCTTTGGGTCCTTAACACGAAGACAGGTGTGGTTTAAAGTCAGAGTTGACTTGGTGTATGTGGCCATAGTTCTTGAATAAGCTGCTGTTCTGGAGGTGAATGGCAGAATGAATTGCTTCAATTGCTTGAACATTGTTGTTGTTGGAAGCACGATTTCTGATTTGAGGATCCGCATTTTTGTGAAAAACCAGATTAGAAATCATCTGCATCTTTTACGCGAAGAAACACGGAGCTACTCGGCAGAATATATCTAAGGATCTTTTGAGGGTCAATCGCATCGCTGCAAACTTCTAAGTTCTTTCGGTCTCTCTATAACTGTTTAACATGACACATGTTACATCAATATTCAATATTGAGTACTGAAGCGATTATAAATATACATTTAATACATAGCCAAAGTAAGTTATAACTTATATCAGTCTCAACACTGTTGTTCACTTGTTGAAGATATTAACTTGCCCAAAAGGTCCCTGTTTGATCTTAAGAATGCCTGTAGTTCTTTATCCTGATTCCTTGTCCCCCAACAGTACCAAATGCTTGTGCATGTATTATTCTTTTCTCTCTCTTCTCTCTCTCAGCTCTTTTATTATCGCGTCCTCACTTCCTCCTGGACCTGCGGCTGTCACTCTCATATCGATACCGTTCTCCCTGGTTTCAAAATAGTTCTCATTACTTTGAAAGAGCATCGATGAGACTATGATCAACCTTGTGCAATTGTACAGGTACTTGGGCACAATGGTTGGAATTGGATCAATACCAGGGAAATCAATTCCCTTCTTGTCTGGGTCATAAAAAGGATCCAGGAGGGCCATTCTGAAGCTTCCATTAGCCTCATTGACACCAAAAGGTGGACGAGCAGCTTGTGGAGTGGCGTGAAATGGAACTTGCTCTTGTTTTCGGGTGGCTAGAAACTCGAGAGTCAGCAAGGTAGTTCCGGTGGCAGCATTCAGTTTTGCTGACAGCTGATGGGACCGAGCCGCCTTCAGAGCCACTTCAACACCTGTTGCCGTTGTTGAACATTGTTGACAATGTTCTTGGGGTGAGGTGAGGTTTCAGGTTTGGTGAATTGGGCATTTTTCTTTAGGGCCATTTCATCTATAAGTGAACACGGCCTAGTGTTCAAGATCGCCACCATCAATGGGTTAGTCCATTCCCCAAAATTCTGATTGGAGACAGTTCAAACTTCTACACGTTCAAGCGGTCTAACCAATAGTATTAGTACAATTAAATTCATCCATTCATCTCCAATCAGCCCCCTCGTCAACTTCATTGGCATCCCCAAATGGATCATCGTCTCTCACGATCTTCTTCTCCGGTCTTCTTGCACTCGATGGAATTCTCCCACTTGGAGCAGGCGGTGGAGCCCTGCGACCACGGTCGTAATCACTGATCATTGAACTTGCAAGGGAATCAGTGACACTTTCAAGGTCACTATCGTCAGATAGATCACTGTAGTCATCTGAATCATGGTCTGCAGACATCTCAGTGTACTTTTGCAATGCAACAACTAACTCCTCGTTGGCATGAATCAATGATCCAAGGAATTCTTCAGAAGAGGTTAGCTGTAGATACCTCAGGATCTTTCTTCTGATTGCACGTGCTTTATCAAAGAGCACTGTAGCTCTTCTGTTGTCGGTGGCCAACTCACCATGATTCCGGTCTAGTCCTTTCAATGCATTGGTCAAGTCAGTGCTTGCTGATGAAGCATCAGCAATTAACATTTTGATCTTTGGACCCTCTTTCTTCAAATTGATGGTTGGAATCTTGTACTTTCTGTTAGCTTCAGCCTCAGTTCTGGCAGGCCTTGAAGAAGTGTTTCTATCACGTCTGTCCTCGGCATATTCTTCCTCATCATATTCATTTTCGAAATCACGATCAGCCTCGTCGTTCATGAAATCGCTTCTGGCCTTTGGTTTCTTTCTGGCAACTTTAGGCAATTGAGACTTCAGTTTCACAATTCCACCATGCCATTTACTGTCATAAAACTGTTCATTCCATGCAATAGCTAAGATGATAATTTTCTTTCTTACTCTGGTGTCAATGGAGGTGTCTGTGGCACTCTCCCGTAGTCTATCCAACAGCTTTCTGTCATTATACAACTCAGTTAAGTCACGGCCTCCATTACAAACCAATGCATTAAGAAGATCAAGAGATTTCAGTTGCTCGGCCAAAGTACCATATTTCAGCTTCTTTCTGACAGCTCTAGCAGCTTCAATGGCACCAGAGTATTGGAGCTTGATAATCTCTAAGAGCTCAGGCAACTCAACCTCTGGCTCAAGGTCACGCTCAATGATGGCATCGATCTGGATGGTGATCGCAGTGTGAGGATGGTCAGTAAAAACACCCATTGGACCAACGAGTGTTGCCTGTTTTACGAAGTAGTGCCTCAGTCGACAATGAGTGAAGAAGGTTTGTTGTTGACTCGGTTGCGGTGGTTGTTGTTATCAGTGCATTGAAGTTGACAATTCCGACCACATGTTCACGTGATTTTGTCCTCGGATATTTGCGCCACATCTCGAAACAATTCCGATTAGAAATGAGTTTTACTTGCCCTCATCATGGAACACAATGTACTTATTAATAGGCCTTGTCATCCTCTTTGCCCTCTTCAGATTCGTCCAGTCCACTAAACCACGCCCAATGGTCTCCAAAGAAGTTATCACAAAAGTTCAAGGCTTGATCAAGTCCAACCAGATCTTTGTCGCCTCCAAGTCATACTGCCCTTACTGCAGATCCACTATTGGTACTTTTGCCAGTGTGGGTGTCAAGCCACTGGTTTTGCAGTTAGATGAGCTGCCAGATGGTCAACAGATTCAAGATGCCTTGAGAGAGATCACTGGTCAGAACACTGTCCCAAACATCTTCATTGATGGTAAGCACATTGGTGGTAACTCTGATCTCCAAGCGTTGAACTCCACTGGCGACTTGAATAAGTTGCTTAAGTTGTAAATATTGGATATACTAGATCAATTTAAACCTTTTGTTTTTTAATTAGACGTTTACCTACAGTCTGTTTCCATTATTTTCTTCACTAAATACATGTGTTTTATTCTCTAAGTTCCATAGCGTGTACGTACTTTACTCAAAACCCTCTGGTAACAATCCCAACTTCTCCATTCTAATCTTCACAGCGTTTCTGTGAGCATCCAAACCTTCCACCTTAGCAATGCTCATGACTGCTCTACCGATGTTTTCCAAACCTTCTGGGGTAACATCTTGAGAGGTCAAGAACTTCTGGAAAGTGGCGGTGTTGACACCACTGTACATTCTAGCATAACCATATGTTGGTAGAGTATGGTTGGTACCGGATGAGTAGTCACCCAAAGATTCTGGAGAGTAGGCACCAACAAAGACAGAGCCAGCATGGTCAACCAAGTCAACGTAGGAGGCAGCATTCTCGATTTGCAAAATCAAGTGCTCTGGAGCGTATTGGTTAGACAAGTCAAAGGCTTCCTTCATGGTCTTGACAAGGAGAGTGGTAGAGTTCTTGATGCACTTGCGGACAATGTCAACTCTTGGAAGCGTCAAAGCCTGTTCGTGGATGGCGTCTTCAATGGCCTTTAACTCCTCCTTAGATAGGTCCACACCAATCAAAATTACTTGAGAGTCAACGCCGTGCTCGGCTTGAGACAACAGATCAGAGGCGACAAAATCTGGATCAGCCTTGCCGTCAGCAACAACAAGAACCTCTGATGGACCAGCTGGCATATCAATGGAGCATAGAGCAGTGGTGTCATTCTGGATGTACATCTTAGCAGCAGTAACAAACTGATTGCCTGGACCCAAGATCTTATCAACCTTTGGAACACTCTCAGTACCGTAAGCCATGGATGCAACAGCTTGAGCACCACCAGCTAGGACAATAGTGCTGGCACCAACCTTGTTAGCAACGTAGACAACTTCCGGTGACAACGAACCATCCTTTCTTGGAGGAGAGGCAATGACAATCTCCTTACAACCAGCAACCTGGGCTGGGACACCCAACATGATGGCTGTGGATGGCAAAACAGCAGTACCACCAGGTACATATAGACCAACACTGTCAATCGGTCTGGCGAAACGAGAGCACACAACACCTGGCTGTGTCTCGACTCTCAATGTATCAGTTTGCAATTGGGCCTTGTGGAACTTGTACACATTCTCAATGGACAAGTCGATAGCATCCTTCAACTCCTGACTGATGTCATAGAGCTCCGGGTCAAATGGCGCCTTAAGGACTGGAGAATCCAATTTAACACCATCAAACTTGGCGGTTAGTTCCAATAGGGCAGCATCACCTTTAGTACGAACAGAGTCTATGATTGGGTTGACAAGTTTCATGATGTCAGCAGTCTTTTGAACTGGTCTCGTTAGCACCTTAACAATCTCTTCTGGAGAGGCAGTGGTAGTGTCAATAACGCCCATTAAAATCTTCTCATCTACAGAAGGTTCAGGAGCAGCAGCAGGAGGTGGAGCTGGTTTTGTCTCCTCTTTGAGGAACTTTGGCTTAGCATCACCTTGTCTTCTAGTAATCTTCAAACCCTTCAAGTCCAAGTTTCTCTCAATATCCTCAAGCTTCACACCGTTCTTTACACATCTGGCCAAGGCAAAGTAGAATAGATCAGCAGCTTCCCAAGCGATTTCGTCCTTGGTGGCAGCTTCGGTCAACTCTTCAGCTTCTTCCTTGATCTTAGCGTTCAAGAGCTTCTCATCGTTAAAGAGTCTCTTGGTGTAGGAGCCCTCTGGAGCATTCTCTAATCTGTCAAATAGAGTCTTCTCAAGTCTGGACAAACCATTAATGTTACCGAAACAACTGTCTTGTTCCAAGTGACAGAAACCAACACCAGTCTGCTTGACAACAAACTTCAGACAGTCAGAGTCGCAATCCTTGTCCAGCTTGAAAAGTTCCTGAGTAGCACCAGAAGTTGCACCTTTGTACCATAGACCGTGCTTTCTGGATTGGTAAACACCAGTCCTAGTTCTAATAGCCTCAGAGATGGATTCCTTAGAGGAGTACACTAGACCCAAGGAATGGTTGTAGATGTCAGTAACCAAGGTAGCGTACAAACCGTCTGGTCTGTCAGTGGTCAAAGAACTGATGAGTAGATCAGCAACAGATATCTTTCCTTCTACGCTCTTCTCAGTAGTCAGTTCCCCAGCTGGGACAACTGGAACCAAATCCGATGCAATCAATGAATTTAGAAGGGTTGGCTGGGAGGACTCCAAGTCAATAAAGATCTCATGAGCACCCTTGTTTGCAGCAATCTTAAGTTCATCCAAGGAAGAACCATCAGACTTGATGACAAAGCTATTAACACCCTTGAAGTTTGCAATCTCTGAAACGTCGGACACCTTCAAGGCGATTCTATTAGCTGGAATACCACTTGCAATGTACTCTTCAAACAAGTTTGAGTCAATGACGATCTTAGAAACACCACTATTTAGCAATTCAATAACCTCAGCAATATCGACAGATGAGGTGAATTCGACGCTCACCTCACTGTTCTTCAAAAGTGGAGATTGTGACTTGATAACATCGAACTCAGCTCCGCTCTGCAATTGGAAAAGAGCACGACCGACAACGGCAAGCTCACTTAGACGCTCAGCAATTTCAGCACTAGCTTTGAATACTGGGAGCACTGGGAATGGCATTCTTCGTTACACGTGTTGATTAAGGGGTCTTTGTGGGAGATAATGCGATTTTTTTTTCAATTATCAATGCATGAACTGGGTGGATCGATCCTGACTCACATCAATAATCACCCTCGGAAGTCAATAATAAAACTTCAAGGTCGGAACTGGCTTAAATAATTTTACATGCAACTTATATGCAGTAGTACTCTAGTAGCTATTATTTCAGAAGATGTCATTTTCAAAAGGACAATCAATACTGTCGTGTCCGTCTCTTTCACACAGGCCACACCATAATTCTCTACCACTAGCCGGATCTTTCGTCTCTGGCACATAAACCTGTAATTCACCATCAATAACTTGGGAAAGGACAGAAGGCCTGTTTAAGTTGAGTGAGCTTGTTGAGGACCTTTTCGTTGCCATAGAATTTCTGAAACTGTGGTTGTCTATTTTGTTGGAGAATGTGGGCGACAGTGAGCTCTTTGGGCTGAAAGACAATGCTGCACCGGATGCCTTTAGTTTGTCCTGTAAGATGCTAATTTCCTTGTCTTTAGATTGGACTTCAGCTTTTCTAAGTTCATTAATGAGTTCCATCTCCGATCTAAGTTCTTGCAACTGGGAAGATAATGGCCTTGCTTTTAATTCATCTTTGAGCAATTCAATTTGGATGTGTAGTTCACTGTTTGTAGATCCTGAATGGAGTCTTCGGTCTGACTTTAGAGCTTCCAATTCTTCCTTCAGCAATTCGATCTCCAGATTCCTCTCTTCCAATAATTCTGGGACTTCTATGTCGTTAGCCTCGTTCTTCAACACCAAAAGTTCTGTTTTAGTTAACGCCAATTCATCTTCAAGCTTGGTCTTATCATTTCTGATACTCTCAAACAATTCATTCTTCTCTTGCTCTTTATCAGGATAGACTGGTTTGACACTTGATAGTTCCTTCTGTAGCTTTTGAAGTTCCACATCCCTTTCAGAAACCATGATTTGTAGTTTGGAGAGCTCAATCTGTTTTACTCTGTAGTCCCCAGCATTCAACTTCTGAAGTTCTTCATCCTGTTTTTTCAGTGTTTCCCTTAGGTGATTCAGTTCCTCGTGGTTAGTCTTCTGTTCTTCCAGTCGGTTCTTCAAATCACTGATCTGTGAGTCAGATGTCAGCTGTTGAGTCTTGTAAGCTGCAAGCTCTTCGTTCAGGGCTTCCATCTCATTTTCTTTCTTGGCTATTGTGTCATTGAGATAAACAATGTCAAAATCAGCGCTGGTTGCGTCAGAAGACGATTTCGAAGATTCTTGAATAGAATCGCTAGCGGCTTTCTGGTCCAGTCTAGTCTGAAGCTCATTCAGTTTTAACTTCAACTCCTCAACCACAATTGAATCATCAGTAGCTTTTCCATTATGTGGTTCAGACTCCTCCCTCAGAAAAAGCTCTTGTTTCAATTCTTCGATAATCTTCTCTTTGTTAGCCAGCTTGTACTCAAGTTCGAATACAGCATCTTCTGGCTTAATACTTGCCAGCTTCTTTTCCAAAGCAGCTAGCTCTTTGTTCAATTTGGTTATCTTCTGTTCATACTCAGAGGTTTCAGAAGCACCAAGCTCAAGATCCTTAATCTTCTGATTTAATTCTTCTATTGTAGCAAAATCGTCAGTCTCAGTCCTCTTTTCCTTCAGCGCTGAAATGTCAGTTTTGAGCTGGAGTATATCAGAATCTTTCTTCTCTAACTCAAGTTTGCTCTGCTCAAGCTGTTCTCGGAGAGTCTGCTCAGTTCTTTCAAGATCTTGAATGTGGTCCTCCTTTAGGGAAAGATTTTCTTGGTGAATTAGTGTCATTTTCTCTTCATTATCATCAATCTGGACCTGGAGTTGCTTCATGGTATTTGATTGACTTTGATTCACATTCTTCAGAACAGCAAGTTCCTCCTGTAGTTTCGAGTAATTGCTGCTTGTGGTATCATCATTTTGAAACTTTTTAAGAAGTTGTTGCTTTTCAAGGAGTTGTTCCTGGAGATTCTTCAGTTCAGTCACATAGATCTTCTCATTCTCATTGACTCTCTGTTCTACTCGGTCAATAACATCCAGCAGTTCATCTCTCTGCTCTTCATAGTTCTTCTTCTGTTTCAACAACTTTGCACCCAATAATGCTAACTTCTCGTTAGCCTTGTCTAGATTCAATTTGCTCTCTTCATACTTGAGTTCCAATTGGTGCACTAATTGTTCGTTCGTTTCATTCTTAAGCTTTAAAGACATGATCTCTTCTTTCAGAACCTCATTCTGTTGGATTAACTGATTTCTTTCAGATTCCACGACCGTTTTGGATGATTTCAGCTTCTGAAGCTCTTGTTCCAATGATAATGGTGGTTTAGAATTTGAGGTTGCTATCGTCGATCTTCTTGAAGTATGCAATGATGATAGCGCAGGTGGGGCTGTAGCTCCAGCAATTGACTTTCTAACAGGAGTCTGATTGAATTTGACGCCTTTTGGACAGAGTAACGATAATCTCTTGTTAATAGGGGACTCCACATATTCAATGGAGGAAATGAACTTATCGTAACTCATAAACAGACCAGCACCTACTTGCTTCGTTTGAAAATACTGTGTGCCATTCACATCACCACTGTTCTTTCCCTGAGAGGCTGCGTCACCCAGAAGCTCAATTCCTGCAAACCTACCATTCTTACCTTCAACAGAACCTATGAATTTGAGCACAGCACGTCCAAGTCTAGGGAGTACAACCACTGAGCCAACTCGCAGTTCGCTTGGAGAACTGGTCCTGGGGAAGGGGCTGGGCGTGTTGGGCGTTTCTGAATAGCGATGCATCTTGTGAGGTCTGTAGATCTAAACTTTGGAAAACTTCTCGGTCTACCGTCTTTTACCCTTGTTGGTAAGCTGATGAAAATTAAATGCCTCCTGTGCAGACCTCTGTCCTGTTCAGAGGTTCAGTTTCCTGATCTGCGATCCAAAAAGTTCTGTAAACAATGACGTGAGGATGTAAACAACCAGCCTACAAGATATTCCGTACCCTCGGTTTTGAGGGAGAGCAAAAGAGGTTCAAAAAAATCTCCGCGACGGGGAATTGAACCCCGGTCTACCACGTATTGCAAATTCAGAAGAACTCGACAAGCGGTGATTCTAGCCACTAAACTATCGCGGATTTCCTTGGGTGAGTGAACTGATTTATTCATGAATGATAAAGAGCGTACGTACACCCTGTAGCCTCCGATTACCTTTTATTTTTCACATCTTCACCTCTTTCGCGAGATACGAAGCGACATTTTTGGGATCTTGGGAGGTATGCTTATGATTTATCTGCTTAGTTTTAGCTCTTGGCTTCATGATGAACCTTTGTTAACGTTTGGAATCTGATCGGCAAGAAAGACCCTTCGAACTCGACAACCCTACACAACAAAGCTGTCTTCAGTAGTTGACCTGAATCAAGTTGAGTAGTTTATAGAGAGTATATAAACTTTAACATGTATAGTTATAAAATCAGTTATATGTAAACTAGTAAGAGAATCTGAAGTCAAGTCTTTTGTTGGAGTCATGATCTGTTTCATGTAGGTAAGTATCTCTTTCCTCATCAGACAATGCTTCCCAAGCCCTAGTCTTCTGATTGTTTCTGAAAATGTAGTACTGTCTCACAAACACAGAGACACCGACACCAACAGCAGATATGATAATCAAGTCTCGGTTACCACGGTGGTACAATGGCTTGTCATCTGCTCTATAGATATTGGATCCTGCAATGGATGCTGCCTGGGAGAAGATATTCACAACTGCTGAGCTCACTGCTCTATTTCTGACTGAGTTGGAGTTTGCAGAGCACCAACTGATGGTCACAGGCCAAGAAGGAGAGTATCCCAGCAGGAGAGTGAGGATCGCATATGTTGGCCACACATCAATTTGTGAACCAGACCAGTATCTCAGTGGGATGAGAAAAATAAGGGCCCAAAGAGGAATAGAACCCAGCATCAACGCTCTAGAGTTGAAAACTTCACTCAAATACCCAAAGACTAACATTGAAACCAGAGTAAGGAAACTGCTCGGAATAGTTAACAGGTTAGTGTTGAATGGATTAAATCCCAACTTTCTCAAAGTAAGAGTCAGATAGTTACTAACTGGGGATGAGCAAAGGTCGGCAAAGAAACGAACAATGTAGATTGGAAATAGATCATAGTCTGTGATCGCCAGCAACAACTCTTTGATGGTGACAGGTTCTCTGTTATTCATGTCACCCTTTGCAGGCTCATCTCTAAGAACTCTATTGACAACAATTTTCTCCTCTCTATCAGTAAACCAACCATTCGGTCTATACCATGTTTTGGTTTGCACAGCACTGGCAGGCATCATGAAATATGAGGCAATACCAACAATAAAGGTGAAGATACCTTCTAGAAGAAATAGCCATTGCCAACCATGTGGTAGAATATTGGTTCTAATTCTCAACAGGGCAAAACCCAGTAGGGCACTAAGGATAGATGTAAGTGGATTGGCAATGTAGAACAAAGATAATCTGAATGGCAGTTCCTTTGTAGTGTAGAAATAGCTCATCCACAGACAGGTGTCACAAATGAACCCACCTTGAAACAAACCAACCAAAGCTCTAGTGACAAAGAAGCCAGCCTTGTTAGTAATGGCAGCTTGAAAAATAGAGACAGCACTCCAAAGAATCAACTGTGTTGGGATCCAGATATCTGCTCCCAACTTCTTGGAGATAAGCTGAGATGGCAACTCTGAAAAGAGAAAACAGACCAAATTGATTGTACGGGCAACGTTGTAGTCGTTGGTGGTCAATCCAAGATCGTCAAGCATGTTATCTGATAAAGCTTGGGCAATGTTGTATCTGTCAAAATCCAAAGCAGTGAACATGATGTACGCCCAGAATGTGACTCTCCAATCACATTTCCAAACAACTTTGCTCTCTTCTTTGGCAGTCCAGGTGAAGTCAGGATCGAAATGGTCTTTACATTCGTAATTAACCTCTTCGTACTTCTTTCTGTAATACTCTGCAACCTTTGGATCCTTGAAGATATGGTTGTCTGTGTGCAACGAAGTGCTAAAGGATTCCCCGTCGTCGAGTTCAACAACGTTATGAGTATCATCATTCTTCTCATCTCTACTAGTAGAGGAGATAGAACTTCTGGAGAGCTCTCGTTGAACATTGGGTTTCTTCTCTCTGAGCCAGTCGCTGATTGGCATGTTTGGATCTCTTGGCTCGAACAACTATAGAGAGATGTTCGTCCTGAATGGGATTCAGATGGCCTTTTGTACCTCGGTCTTGTAGATCCGTGATTGCTGATTAGTTGTGAGCCACAGACTGTATATGCAAGATAACTGAAATGTAAAACAAACTGTGGAGCTAATGAGGCTGAAGGTTTACACTGTATGCCTCATTGTTTAATTCTCACATAGTAGAAGTCTTCACCAAAGAAAGGGAGGGGAAAGAAGGTTCGGCGAACCATCTGCATTTGAATTTTTATTAGCTTTGCACGGTAATTTCATTATCCAGATGCTTGGTATGAACCAAGAGATTCCAACCCTTATGGGGATTTAAGCTCTTGCACATGTCAATGCTGTGGCTAGGTGGAGATGGAAAAAAAAAAAAAAAAAAAATGTGGCGGTTGAATTTGTAAAATATGTCAAAGTTTCAACGACCTGTCAACCGACCGCCATGGCCCGAGAGCTTAGAGGGAAAGGAATTTCTGAGGCTCCAACAATGTCAAGTGCTCGCCCCGGTAAAACATAATGGTGGCTGAAGCCTGATATTGTGAAACATCAATGGTCTGACACTCCAATTGTCGAAGTGGTTGGAATAGGGTCATGGGTGTTCAATACCATTCATGAGCGGCGGCGAGTGCTGTACTTCATTCGAATATGACTCCCGAAGGATCGCTATTGTTTCACTATATGGAAATCCGGATTTATTGGGCAATCCGCACATTCAAGATTCGAAGAAGGCTTAAGTGTGGCTGGTTCTCGTATTGTAATCATGGCTTTAACCATATGAAGGAATAGCAATTTTGTGGCCACTGCAAATCAATTCTTGAATGGTCAACTCTCGGTTCAAGAATGTGTTGAACCGAATCCGACACCACATCTATCAGTACGAAGTAGTGAGCTAAAACAAACAGTATACATCATAGTGTTCCCAAATTTCGAAACTCGAGCCATAACCATATATCCATTCAAAACTAAGCACGTGTTAAGCATCCCGATTAAACCAAGTCATGCTGATGTGTTCTCATCATGAGCTAGCTCTTATAATTTATAATAATTAGTGGAAGGATGTACATGCATAAATGATCATCAATATAAATACATAAATTTTCTAACTTAACGCTAACATGTTCGGATCAAAATCCGCACATGACTACTAATATATATATATTATACAGCTAGGAGTATACTAGTGCAGACGCGACGTTGCATGACACATGTGACATGTCCATCGGCGCCGGCGGGCCTGGTAGACCAGACAAACTTGAAAATTAAATTTTCATGCAGATGATATCAGAGGAAGAATTATTAATGATCGATCTCGATCGATGGGGCCGGGATAACAGCTAATTTACGTTTCAAGCTCGTTCTGACCACAGACAGCACTTAGTCTATCGCATCTATACGCTCCTCTTGGATTCTTACAGCCAACCACATCATCTTGAAGGATATAATCAAAATAGTTCAGCAAGAATGAGATCCTATGAACCACAATTTGTCAACACAAACCCACAATTTGTGAACAAGACAGATTTTTGAAGAGTTTGTGAAAGATACTGGTTCACAAAAGCCTTGTTGCATTAAACTGTACAGATTACCTCCTACACTGTTATTTACGGGATTCCAGTGTGTCAGTTGAGCTCATTATTAACCATGAGATTGCCTTTAGACTTGACCAAACGAGGGATTCCTGGTGTGAATTCAGATGCTTACCATTTTGGGTACTTTGAGGACACAACTGGGTACAAATCGCCACCACCTACACATTCACGATTTGATCCATTGCTTGAGACACTCTACATTTTTGGTGGGATGGTGATGGTTTACACTCTCTTCACATTTGTTTGTTTCAGTCTGCGAGAATATTTCTACTCGTTGAGAACCAGAAAGAAACTCTACTCAAGTGGAACCAACTGGTCTGCCAATTCAGCAGTTACTGTTGATCAGGGTCCCAAGGTCAACAACGGTATCATCAATACCCTACAGAATCCAGCCTATCCGACTTTGAAGAAGACTCAGAAAATTCACAGACACGCAACTGAAGGTGATGATGGTGATGACAACGACGTCATTGAAAGCTTCAGTGAACCCCTCTACACTCCATTGGATATTGTTGATGAGTCTGCTGATACAGGAAATGACGAGAATGAGTCTCCAAGTGGATTTCTTGTTCCAGTATTGTCTACGAGGTTAACAAGTGTTTACGGCATGAAACAGTTATTGGCAATGAGACCTGCTGAATACAACGGTGTCCCATTCACCATAATAGCAGATGATGATGTTCAACTGCGAATAGAAGACGTGTTGAACTTTTCTTGTCAGTATATGTCTATTGACTTTACATCAGGAAGGACAGCAGAGAAAACTGTCGCGGAGATTAGAAAGACCATCACTGACGAACATATCGACAAAAGTACAAGATTGATACAGATATTCAGATTACTTGTGATCGCTGGTAACTGCATTGAAGGTAGGAATTCTATCATCTTTTTGAAACAGTTTAACATATTCATGGACGAATTGGTTGACACTGGTTTAATATTTGAATTTCTGAATGATTCTAGCTCATATTTTGCAAGATCTTTGATCCAAATGGTGCTACTGTACTGCTTTTGTCATTGGGAGTCTTCAGAAGGACCACCAAAAGATGTTGTCGGACAGTTCAAGGTCTGGAAGGGTAATTTCCAGCCTGAAGTTCAACCTAGATATGCTATTCTAAGGTACTTGGTTAATTTACAGTTGGGATTCTCGATCTTGGATGTTGATAAGGATACCTTGAACTTGATCAAGAGTAAGACAACGTTTTTGGCGAAGAGATTGATCAAACACACCAACTGTGCCGATGTGATAGAACTGGTCAAGCTTCTATCACAGGCAAATGAAGTATCAATACACAACTCCACTAGAAGACTACTCTATGATTTACTCCAGTCCTTGGTGGCAACTCATTCAGACTGTTGTGAAGAACATCTATTTCAGAAAGAGAACTTCGCATTGAATTATTTGATCAGATACGGTCTTTGGGGAGACAACAGAGACCACCACATTAAAGATAACTGCAAGACAGTTTACAGAATTGCATTGTCCAAGAATGAGAATCTTCAATACTTGTGGAGAGATAAAGAAGTGCCCCGAGTCGCTCCCATCCAACCACACAGTTTGACAAATTATTCCAACATTCCCAAAGATATAGCAAGACCGGGGTCATGGAAATGAAATATAGGTTTTATAAAAGTTATCGTGTACTTATGCAAGACTGAACATGAGATAGTCACTGGTGTAGCATTCAACCTTGATATGGGGAGCGGCTCGCCAAAACTGTCGATCTCACCGACATGGTCGGTCCCCTTGAAAAAAAAAAAAAAAAAAAAAAGAACACTTACAAAGCCTGTAGACCCTACACAACCTAGACGACCACTGAACCCAACATGCTCAGATCAACCGCGAGACTGTCAACCCAACTTATCAGGGTGCCATTAACCTCCTCCAGACAACACCGTTTATTCAACCACTCATCGCAGCTGCTCTCATCTAAGATAATGCTCACACTTTATGCCAAAACCGGGTGCAGTCTATGTGACAAGGCCAAGGTGGTGTGCGATGAGGTCCGCACAAGTGAAGACTTGAAGAAGAAGGTCTCTTTCCAGTACGTGGACATTGTAGATCCAATGAACAAGGAATGGTGGGATGCGTATTGTTTTGATGTCCCTGTGTTGCACTTGGATAGAAAATCGGACGATGCACCAGTGAAGTTTATGCACTACTTAGACGCTGGGAAGATAGTGGAAGAGATCAACAAGGAATGCTAAACTACAGTTGAGCAAAAGGAAAATGCGCACTTGTATATAGGAAGTTATGAATAGGCTCAGTTTAGTAGGAATGTTAAAGATTTCTCTCAGTTCTTGTTCCTTTTAGTGTATCGTCTGGACATTATTGGCAATTGAGATGATTCATCATCAAGGTCAAAGTCGTCAAAGGCATTCATGTGATCATCAAACAGTTTCTTTCTTTTGACAGGTGGAGCAAGTTTTAGCTTTGGGAGTGATTGAGTGGCTGTTGGCTTCTGGGTGGCGGATGTGGCTGGAGCAGCCTTAGTGATGGTGGTAGGTTTGAAATCAAGAGGGAGGTCGATCATTGAATCGTTAAACAAATCGCTGAAATTAGGATCTTTAACTTCTGGTTTCTTAACAGATTTTGCTTCACGTTTTTTAAAAGGCTTAGTGAAAGATCTTTTAACAGGTTTGGATAGCGTACTGGACACCGGGGTGAAAACAATAGCTGGCTCTGGTTGAGTCTTAAGTGCCTCCATCTCTTTCTTCAATTCTGCATTTTCCTTCTTCATTTCGTTGAACACCTCTTCCTGATTGTCTGCGATTTTTGTTATCTTCTCAACTTCAGCCTGAAGACTTGAATTCTGCTTTCTCAAAGTGTCAATCTGACACGTCTGGACCTTGATTAACTCCTCCAATTCTTTCTTTTGTTTATCCAGTTGATACTGCAATTCATCCCGATCTTTGCAGACAACGTAGTATGAATCTAGCTGAGTCTTCAACTCTTTCTCACATTTTATCTTGCATTGAGCAACCTCTCCTTCTGATTCCTTCACTTTGGTTTCACTACTGGCGATAGTGTTCTTCAATTGCTTCATCTCAGAGACATATAATTCACATTGAGTCTCTAATGCCTTGATTCTGGTTTCATACTCGTCGATGGTGGTTTGATTAAGGAGAATAGCTGTCTCCACCTCTTCGATCTTGCCCTTATCAGCGACAGCAGCTAATTCTAGCTCTTTATTAGACTTCCGTAGCTCATCAATCTTGAAACTGAGATCATTTTTATCCTTGATAACCTTACCAAGCTCGTCAATTCTTGACTCCACAGACCCAATCACTGTTCTGAAATTCTCTGTCAAAAACTTCTTGTCAGAAATGGTCATATCCATCTCCTCCACAAGATCAGCTATCTTATTCAAGCCAGAGATTGTAGATTCTTGATTTCCTTTAATCTCCTTGAATGAACGACTTGTTAGGTCACTATCCTTCTGAAGAAGAGAAGACATGCTGTCCGATGCAGTTTTAGCTGATTCAGATACTTGCTTTGACAAAGATGAACAGGACAACTTTAATGTTTCGGAGAGTCTGTAGTATGTTAGAATTGGTGATGATCTCACAGTGAAAGTATGATAGGTATTGCTCCATACGCTTTCCCCAAGTCATCAATTTTGGTATCATTGTCCTTTTGAGTCTTCATCATTAGGCTTGTACTTTCATCTCTAAAGGTCTTGTGAATTGAGTTCATCAGCTCTTGGTAAGATGTGTCCATCTTTTGGGCTAATGAATTCTGAAAGTCAGTGGATGAATTCATGATCTTAGTGACGCTCTCATCATATTGTTTACGACTTGTTTCTAGCAATTTTTCCAAATCAAGCGTTTTGATCTTCTGTTCAGATAACAAACCTGATTTCTCATCCAAGCGCTTCTGTAGCATTGTAATATCTTTATTTCCTAGTATAGTTAGTAGCAACTCCAGAATTGTAAAAAAAAGGATAAAGGGTAACAAAGATACTCTTTTCAATTTCATAAGTGGTGGAAACTTTGAGTTTCTTCAACTGATCAATTTGTTTTTTCAATGTACCAATTTCTTGCTTGTATGTAATCAATACTTCAGAGATTGTCTTATACTCCTCTTTGAGAGAGACAATGATTTCATTATGTAAGGATCTGGAGACGTTCATCTCAGACGACTTCTGCTCCAATAAAGCCAAGTTGTCCTTAAATTTCCGGAATAAATTCTTCAATTCGTGGACCTTTCTTTGGCCTTTGGAGATCTCCAGATCTTGACTGGCAACTCTGGCGTTGGCTGCTTCAAGATTCTTCTTCAATACGGCGGTATACTTCTGAGACTTGAAAAGAGCCTCCATCATAAGATCGCCCGATGATTGGTCACCAGCATTGCCGTAGTCCATTGAGACATCTGGAATGTGGCCAGGTTCTTCATCGCCAAGTCTGTGCATTCCGAAGCGATGGCGGTGTTGTTGGGGTTGGACTGGCAAACCTTCCACCATGCGGTCATCTGGGTGCGAAACTTCGCGAACTTCGGTTATCTGTATCTCATCATCGTCATCATTCTCATCAGCAGTAGAGCCAGCATACTTCTTCTGTGTATCTGTTTTTGACCCAGGAACGATCTCATCAATGGAAGAATCATTCAACACAGACTCCTTCAATGATCTCCGGGCACCTTTACCGCTGTGATCACCTTCACCAAATGATTTGGAGAAAGAACCTGCAGTGGTAACTGAAGAGTTCAGGGCTGCATTAGTTGACATCGGGGAGGCTGAATCTGCGATAGAGTCACTTGAATCATCCCTCGTTTCCCTTGCATTTCCCATTTGGAGAGAGATTGTTCTGGATGTGAACTTGTTGCTGAGCCCTGAATGGACATCTTTAAAGAACTGAGGTGGCATTTTGTCCTTTACAGGTATCAGCAGCGCCTGTCTTTATCTAAAAGAGCTTAGAGTGATTAAGCGCTGAGGTTGGGCGGTTAGTGTCTACAGGAGCTTGAAAGAAAACTTGTGAAGAACCGATCTGATCTGAAGGAAATTCGGTGTGTTTCGCGGTGTTATAAAGCCCCGATTTCCAGTCACGTGAGCTTTTGCGAGTTCCGCCGAACCCTCGGAATCATCCTGTTTTTCCGAATACTCACAGAGTGCAGCAAAACCTCGGTGCCGATAGTTCAAAGGTGGATTTTTCCATCATGAGAGGAAGCTGTTCAAAAAATTTGTTTTTAACTACGCATCGTGTTAGCTGTGCTTCCATTAAAAGTCACAACCAAGTTCATATTCACAATGCTATCCACCAGAATCTTCAGATCCTCCATTTCCAGAGCTAGATTGTACTCTACCCAAGTTGCTAAGTTCAACGGTCAAAAGAACGCCAACGGTAACTACGTTGTTTCGTTTATCGAAGGTGATGGTATTGGTGTCGAGATCTCTCAAGCCGTCAAGGACATTTACAAGGCTGCTAGCGTCCCAATCGAATGGGAGTTCTGTGATGTCACCCCAATCTTGGTGAATAACAACACTGCCATTCCACAAGCTGCTATTGACTCCATCAACAAGAACTTGGTTGCCTTGAAGGGTCCTTTGGCCACTCCAGTCGGTAAAGGTCACAGATCATTGAACTTGACCTTGAGAAAGACCTTCTCTTTGTTTGCTAACGTTAGACCAGCCAAGTCCATTGTCGGTTACGCTACTCCATACGAAAATGTTGAAACTGTTTTGATCAGAGAAAACACTGAGGGTGAGTACTCTGGTATTGAGCACACTGTTGTTCCAGGTGTTGTCCAATCCATCAAGTTGATCACTAGAGAGGCTTCTGAGAAGGTCATCAAGTACGCTTTCGAATACGCCAGAGCCATTAACAAGAAGAAGGTTTTGGTTGTCCACAAGGCCACCATCATGAAGCTTTCTGATGGTTTGTTCGTTGAGACCGCCAAGGACATTGCTAAGCAGTTCCCAGACGTCTCTGTTGACTTTGAGTTAATCGACAACACCTCCTTGAAGTTGGTAGAGGACCCATCAAAGTACTCTGACGTTGTCATGGTTATGCCAAACTTGTACGGTGACATTATGTCCGATTTGGCCTCTGGGTTGATTGGTGGCTTGGGTCTCACGCCATCTGGTAACATGGGTGACAAGGTCTCCATCTTTGAGGCTGTCCACGGTTCCGCTCCAGATATTGCCGGTCAAAACAAGGCTAACCCAACTGCTTTGTTGTTGTCTTCCGTTATGATGTTGCAACACATGGGTTTGGAAGAGTACGGTAACAAGATCCAAAAGGCTGTTTTGAAAACCATTGCTTCTGGTGCAGAGAACAGAACTGGTGACTTGAAGGGTAGTGCTTCCACCAAGCACTTCACCGAACAAGTTATCAAGAACTTGGAACAAGATTAGAGTAGGCTTAAGTCTTATTTAAATTATGATAGTGTGATGGATTTATAGAGTATATTGACTAATAGATTGTTGGTATTTTACAGTCTCTGTACGTAATTGATCCTTCGCGGGCTTGACAGTGTGCTTTTAGTTTTCAACCACAGTTTTGTAACTTTGTTAAAGCTCAAGCTTGAACAGAGTCACCAAACCGCGATTTTTATCAAAATTAGTGATGACACCAAAATCTTCACAACAGGTAAAGAAATATACCCAGGTTCCACACTGCACAGAGCCACCTCCTTCTCCAACATGACTCAACCAAAGATCACAGTCCTTATCTCAGGCAATGGTTCCAACCTTCAAGCTATAATTGACGCTGTTTCTGTCAAAACTATTGATGCAGAGATCATTCAAGTCATTTCCTCATCTGCTGCTGCTTATGGTTTAGAGAGAGCCTCCAAGGTCAACATTGACACCAAAGTACATCAACTTAAGACTTACTATGCTGATAAACCAAAATCAGATCGCCCACAGCTAAGAAGAAAGTTCAACAAGGACCTTGCCAACTTGATCATTTATGGCTCTGCTGAGGGTGAAAATTCGGATGAGTTGCCAAAAGACCACGTGAAACCAGATTTGATAGTATGTGCTGGTTGGATGCTGATCCTATCTCCTGACTTCCTTTCTCCTTTGGAAGACGAAGGTATTCATATCATAAATCTGCATCCTGCTTTACCAGGCGCATTTGATGGTACACATGCAATTGACAGAGCTTGGAAAGCTGGCCAAGACGGTGAGATTGAGAAAGGTGGTGTCATGATTCACAAGGTTATCCAGCAGGTTGATGCTGGTGAGCCCTTGCTTGTGAAAGAGATTGACATCGTAAAGGGTGAGACCTTGGAGGAGTATGAGGAAAAAGTGCATAAGGTTGAACACATTGCGATTGTGGAAGGTACAAACATTGCCCTAAAGGAATTGGTCAAGGCTGATGCCTCAAAGGAGTGAAGTATATAATTAGCAAATAATCTCTCAGGATATAGAGAAATTAATCTGTAGAGTCATGAAAGTAGTGTACATTAATTTAAAGTTGTAAGAAGCGAAATCTAGTTGACATCAATTTCCATGGCATCATGCCCACCATACACAAGCTCTTCAACAATCTCGACTCTGTTGGTGATAGACTCTTTGAGAATAGCTGTAGTGCCTCTTGGGAACTTGTATGATCTTTCCTTTGGTGCTCTAATGTTTGGAGTAATGTAATTTCTGTGCAACTGGGCATCTTTGCCAACCTCCATAACACAGATATCAACGTTCGAACCAGAACCCAAATCGTTCCAAATACCGGCTTCAATTGCATCAGCTGCAAGCTTGATAGCTTCTTCCTTGGTGATATCCTTGTGCCAGTCCTTTTCAAGGATGGCCATGGCAGCGAGAGAACCTGATCCCAGAGATTGGTAATAACCCACATCAGTGGAACCGTGCGCCTGGACTGAGAACAGGTGGGCACCAGTTGGATCAACACCGGCAACAATCAAATAGGCACCGATGTGACCCTGGTACTTGAACAGATGTTGCTTCAAGTGAGTCAAAGAAGTGACAACTCTTGGTTCCCTTCCAGTGCTTAGTGAGTGTAGCTCAAGGTTAGATGCAATCAACTGTGTAACCATCTCTGTATCTGCTGCAGTACCAGCACCGGCACACCAGATCTTTGGTGCCAATCTATGAAGCTTCTCACAGTTCTTGTCTGCAACAATGTCACCGGCAGTGGCTCTTGTATCAGCTGCAATGACAACGCCACCCTCGAACTTGACACCGACAATAGTGGTTCCGGTGGAGGTTGCAGTGGGCATAGCATGGCCCTTTGTCGCAAGATATTGGTTTCTTTGGAAGTTGTCAAAGCTGAGTCCTGCCATTGTCTCTGTTGTGTTTTATATTAGGACTTGTTAGGGGTGGCAAAATGTGTTGATAATTCTTGTTTTTCAAATGGACTTTGTTTTGTTTACCTTTCCGGTTTTTTAGCTTCAGACAGGACTCTAGCAAACTAAGATGGACAGTCATTCCTTCGCAGCACCAGCGAAAGTCCGTGTTCTACTCGTTCCACTTGGTGATATTTTGGAGGGTGAATTCCAGCAATGTTCAGAACTTCTTCGAGCTTCCAACGAGGTGAGATTGGTTGATGTCACGGGGACCAAGTCTAGAGTGTTCAATCCCCAAGCATTTCCACAGGGAAGAATCGTTTATGACTTCCAACTAGCTCAATTTGACACAGAGGCTCTGTTTCTTCAGGATTTTGAACCCTTTAGAAAGCATTTTATCGTCATTGGACTGGCGACTACTCAGGTCAAGCCAGATCAGATAGAGGAATTGAGAAAGACGTACAAGTCAGTTCTCGTACATACAGCTATTGCATTCGACTCGAAAAACACAAAGGTTCATGATGTATTCAATCACCCTGAGATCAACATGGAGACCATCATGTGTGAGATTTCGAGACTTTTTCTGCAAGAGTTGACAGAGTACCATCATTCCTTCCAGTACCTTACTCTGCGATCACCTGGGTCCGTAAGTGGTTCTGACCCGCAACGATTCATCTCAAAACAAAAGAAGCGAATCAGTAATGGCATAAACCTGAGTGATCCATCATTAGCAAAGCTGTCACTGTCCAATACCAATGAATCGAGAGTGAAGGGCCGTCAATTGAAGATTTTGGGTAATTTATACCTGTTGGCGGGCAATTACCAGGCAGCGCTTGCCCAGTTCCATGATGCTATTGTGTTACTCAAGGGCTGTTATGATTATCTGTGGCTTGGCTCTGCCCTGGAAGGTATTGCTGTCACGATTCTAATGCATTCCTATGTTGACTCCTCTTTTGAATTGAATCCCACACTTACCAAGATTCTGAGACAGCAACAACAACAGCAGAAACTGACAGTGGAATCTAATGCTTCTGTCGATAATCAAACCCCAATCACTTCACCACGTTCATCAGTATCATCATTCATAGGTGGAAATGTTGACGCCCTTATGAATTCACCAACTCAAGATTTGATTTATCAGATCATGATCAAAGTGATTGATTACTTCGAAAGATCACGAAATGATGTGGATGACTATGTCCCCAACGAGGTTTATTGTGATACATTGTTGAGATTTCTAAAGCTTATGACTCTGTTGTATCTAACAGAGAACGTGATGGGAAACCAGCTATTTGACAATGTGATCCATGGGAAGAAGATTAAGACCAGATCAACGACATCATGCCAATCGCAAATATTCGAACGTGGAAACATCCTGAAACTATCAAATAAACTTTTCCAGATTGAATTTCAATCACTTGGTCTGTTGTCACAAGTGAAGATCTATTCAGCATTGTCCACCATCTATCAAGACTTGTCCTACCAAAGAAAGCGTGCATTCGTTATCAGATCATTAATCTTGAGACTCATTTCTGAGCTGTCGGAATCCAACTCATCATTAAATGATTTGAACTCCCTGCTCAAGCCACTGCTGGATATTTACGGAGTTAATGGGACTCCTCACTCCAAACCTCAATGGGTCAAAGTTCATAAATCTATCATCCAGTTATGCTCGTCCCTTTGTGATAAGGTTGGTGCATGGGAAGGATCGGTACTCCTCAAGTCCTTGCTTTTGACAAAGTACCTCAGCTCCTTGACTGATAACGAACAGTTGACTATTCTCAGTGATTTGAGGAGCCTCTTGAAGAGCAACCCAAATGCAGAAGCCCTTTTCTTTGATCCATTCATCATTAGGGGTGTGAAGCTGCTTAATGTGTCCAGTCAACTAAAGAAAGAGATCATTTCGGATTCTGATGGAAAGGGAAGTCGTGATCCATTCATTTACAACCCATATGTGTTCAAACACAAAGAGACAGAAATTCCGATTTTGGTTCAAGGTGAGATATCAGAACTTGTGATAACAATTCAAAATCCGTATGCATTTACTCTGGATATCAATGACATCAAGATCTTAGGTTTTGAAGTTCTGAAGAAGAACTTCAGTATCCCAGGGAAGCGAGTCCAAAACATCCAGGTTCCAGTCAGACCAACTGACACCGGGATACATAATATTTGTTCGATCAATCTGAAGATTCTGGAGTGCTCTCCTCATGACTTCCATATTATTCGCTCCTTGAAACCTGATATCCTGAAGAAATTGAAGAACGATCAGAATGAAAACCACAGAGGAGTCCTATCTGACTTCAAGGAGAACCTCTCTAAACACGCGGTTGCGCAAAGGGCTGAGCTAGACACCTTGAAAGTCAATATCGTTCAAAGCCAACCATCACTCCAACTCATTTCCCCAATCGATACCATCATGTTGTTGGAGGGAGGAAAGACTTCACTCACGCTAAAGTTACAGAATAGTACCAATGTCCCGATCAACTTTCTGAATTTTTCCAGTTGGGACTCCACTGAGGGTCCATTGAAGCTAGCACTGGAAGACAAATCACTGATAATGAATGATATCAATGAGATTGAGTACTTCATGTTAAAGAACTCTATCATGCTCTCTAAGGAGATCACCGAGATAAAAGCATTTGAAGAAGTTGATCTGGAGATTGAAATTTTGGGTAAGCGAGGTTTGAACAAGATCAACTTCATCATCGACTACGGTTATATGGTCGAGAAAGCCACAGAGCTCTATTCTAAAAGGCTCGTCATCCAGTTGACATTGTCGGTGACTAACTGCATAGAGTTGGCAAGTTGTGATGTTATTCCTTTGAACAACTCAGAAAGCTTATATCCAGAACTGAAGAAATGGAAACCAATTGGCTCCAACGACTATATGCTGTTCATCATTGACTTGAGAAACATTTCTAACAAATCAATCGAGACTCAAATCGAGCTCTTTGATCACAAGGTGGACACCACCATTATACCACTAGAGACAAATAGGTTTGTTCTTCCTATGAAGCGTTTCCGATTAAGCAGAGAGAAGGAGCTCTCCAAGATTCCTAGTTTATTGAATAAGCAGTACAAGGTGCCTACAACGACTAAGGCCGAGGATGTCTTCTTGAGGAAAGTGTTCTGGTACAGACAGGAAATCCTTAACAATATCAAAGGAACCTGGAAAGTCGAGGATGAAACTGGTGATGTTGAATTCAGAGGCATGAGAATCACACAGAAGATGCTCAGCCTCATTTCCCTTGATGACATTGTCGTGGAAGTTCTTGTGGGTGGTACGCCACAATTGAAGACTGGTCATTTCAGTTGCATCCCAACAGAGGTTTTCTTTACTGTGATTGTCAAAGTGACAAACAACTCTACAACTGCTATAAAAGGTGTGCTGAGAAGTGTTCCTGTTTCTTTAACTCATGGTTCCATTGAAAAGAGACTTCTCTATAATGGAGTTCTTCAACAGGTTGTACCTAACGAAATCTTGGCTGGGGAAACGTATGAGTTTCACATTGGTTGTGTTGCGCTGGAAACTGGAGATTATGAGTTTGGTGCAATCTTTGACGTTTTTGAATCAGAGGCTCAATACGTTTCAAGATGCCCTTTGAGATTGAGGGTTCAATCTTCATGATCTGAGGTACATAGATAGAAACACGAACCCCGAAACACGTATTGTATTGAATACACGTTTGGTAAGAGACACATATTCGCGAAAAGTGCCTGATTCGATTTGCTTTCACTCAAACTATAGTTACCCGGCTGTGATGTTCTTTGGAAGAAAAAAACCAACACAACATGAAAAATTCGATATCGAAGAGACTGGTTGTGGAGTAACACTCAAACCACTGCTTCATAATGGGTAAGGGCGCAGCTAAGTTCGGTTACAAGTCTGGTACACTTCCAGTCACACGTAGCATCCTTAAGAGACCTCTGAAGCCACTTGTGAGACCAGCTAATCCTAATGCTGGTTATGCTGACGGTGTTCCACATCCAAGAGGCACGAGTCGTGAACAACCATTCCCAGATGTGAAGTCGGTCGATGCCTTGATCCATGATACTGTGAAGGAGCCAAAGCAGATTCCTGACTTGAAGAAGCTGACTCAAGCTCAGAAGGAGAGGGTTTCCAAGGCTGCTCTTCGTCGTGAATACTACATCGAATCATTGAAAGCTGAGGAAGCCAAGCTAGAATCAGAAGCCATTAACAAGGAGAACAGACGGATTGCTGAGGAGACGAGAAAGAGTGAGCAAGTGCATGAAATCTCAGAAGCAACAAAATTGGCACTACCAACTATAAGTAATCTACTGGAGGGTCCACTAATGAGACAAAGAACCGAGGAGGAGAAGGAGATACTACAGGCGAAGAGAACAGCTAACCGACTAAATAACAAATTTTCTGGAGAGAAAAACCGTGCAATCAACTTGCTTGAGCTTTACTGCCAAGCTGAGAAGTACGTTGTTGATGAGGCTGGTTTGGAGAAGGCTATCGAGGTAGCATTCAAAGACCAGAGACCTAACAATTTTTACAAGCCAAATGACGAAACACGTTCTTATACTCCTATCCTACAGGATGCTTTGTTTGGTAAAATCAACGCTAAACCTGGCTTGGTTGAGGTTGAGGAGCAGTTGACTGGTGAAAGACTAATGTTTGAACAGAGAAGTTTGAATGCAAGAAACCAGGTTATCAGAGAAGAAATGAACGTTGCTAGAAAATCGTAACATGAGTCTTGTGCTTGTATATATTTAAATAGTTGTATATAACCTGATACAAGTGAACTGTAGTTGCTGAACTGGAGTTAAAAATGTTGCATGTTATGAGCCTTGGTAAGTATGTGCCATGCTCATTAAACTTATAAACCGAATATACTGCCGCATCAAAGATCAATGGGCAATGCACTCAACAATTGATTAGGAGCGCCGCCTTATCCTCTAGCTACAAGTGCACATTCGTTCTATCTCATACTGGAGGGACAATATTAGCCGTTATCTAAGTACTGCGTAATTGATCTGTGTGTGCGTAGGAGACGGTCAGTACTAGCTAGTTCGGATGAAAGCTAATTTGGTTGATGATGGAACTTTGAACTCCAATTCTTTTGCAGTCGTCATGTGAGCAAGTGAACTGTGATACGTGGCCCGTGGGCCAATGATTCTGGTACCTGTCCTAATCGTTAGTAACCGTCGTAAGTTCGTGAGCGATCTCTCCTGGGTAGCTAAGTGAAGTAGTATACCGGGCCCAGGCCCGCACGATGAGTCTTTGCAAAAGCACATATTTGTCCAGAGTCAGACTCGAAGACAACGCAGCGCATGCGTGCATAAATTAAAAATGTCCCAGACTTCCAATGCACTCCGAGGCACCTGATTGATCAGATAGCGTGCGGTGCCTAGATTCTAGAGCCCAGACATCGTTCAGATTTAATGAGTAGTAAGCTACTGTTGAAATAGGTGCATCCATTCCAGTTGAGTGTGTTTTCCACACACACACACACACACACACTCTCTCTCTCTCTCTCTCGATCACTAACGAATATGGAGATCATCATATTGTTACGGATCTGAGATCTGTTCACTCGAAACTTGTGGAAGATTTCGGATATAAAGCCATAAGTTTCGGGTGATGAATCAACAGCCTGGACAGGTCGGATGACAGTAAGGCGTAAGCTGTTAGGGCTCAGAAATCAGGATTCAACACCAGTTCATGGAATTAACGGATCACTCATGGGATCACTCGCAACTACTAGGGACAGCTAGTTAGGCTCTAGTGATAACTTAAATCGTCCTTTGAATTACTATCTGAGATACTGATGGTAGCCAGACAAGTCAATGGTCATTTTGACGATACATATACATATAGATAGGCCTGCCCGAATTGCCCAAGGTCCGTTCTTAAACATGATCAACATTTTTACATCCGTACACTGCCAAGCCCCCATCGGTCCAAGCTGAATCAAAAAGAAAAAGCTTAATTTGTCTTCTATGGTGCAGGACAGTGCAGAAAGCTGGTTCACACCAAAAAAAATTTTTTTTTTTTTTTTTTACTCAATGATTATATTATAGCATTGTTGTTGGTTGTTCAAGAATTCTCCCCGCAGGCAGGGGCGCTTTCACCAGAATAATCATTCCAAATAATAATGGCTCTTTAACTGTATTTAAAAATGAGCAATTGAACAGGCTGGAAATCATCTTGGATGTCAGGTCGAGATCAATAGTATTTTGATGAAGTGAGAATCAATCGATGTTGATTTATATAGATCATCTACACATTTATATACGAAAGAGTCAATTCGGCTGTCAATTGTTAATATTCTAGCTATGAGCTATGCAGATTCAGTCATAAGTTAAAGGTTCACAGCCCAAGATTGATTGTAAGGATCAGCCATTTTGTTCTGGATCAGATAGATTTAGGGCGTCTACCTGCATCCCCTGACTCTGCTCAAGCATCTGATTGGAATTTTATCTGTTTTATCGCGAAAATCAGGACAAATTCATCAGAAAATAAGCTTATTTTCTCCTCCTTGTGCATATGCAGCAACCAATCACAGGCGCGGCTTGTGTAAACCACAGCGAGTTTTTTCCGGGATCGGTATGCCGAACCAAACGATCTTCAGCTAGAAGCCTAGAACGTGATCGACTTGCCGCCGGCGACTGCTCTTTGAAGTAAGTACAAAAGGGGTGCCGGTCCCTTAATTTTGCAGATGTGCTTTTTGCAGTCCCAGCTTTACCAGACCGTTGTGAGCAGTTTATAAGTATGAAACTTTCTACTACTTTGGCCACCACCACTTTACTGGCCGCCTCTTCTGTCCTTGCAGAAGGAGGATACCACTATTACTCTGATGCTGAACTCACGTTGATGGCCTGTAAGGGTTCTGTCTACCAAACAGCACAGTTTTGTGCCAAGGATGCTCAGGCTACATACACCTGTAACTGCAAGAACCAAGCTGCAATGGGCTCATTGATGTATTGTCTACAGGACCAGATGGGCGAAGATCGAAAGGATGGTGACAAATGGTTCATTGAGTACTGCCACGAAGTCAATGTTACACTCACTGAGGCTAAACTACAGGCTTCACTTGACAATGCCACAAACTACATTATCAATCCTTCCAAGATTGATAATTTCAACAAGACTGCCATTGGTTATCTCCCAGTGACATATGCAAAGAAGTCTTACACCAACTACTTCAACTCGTACAAGACCAGATGGAGAAACATTTCCGATTCTATGTTCATGGGTGCTGGTTTATTGGGATACTGGGCCTTCATAATCCTTGTTGCTAGCATTTACAACTTTTTGACCAGAATTGGTTTTGTGCAGAAGCACCTCAAGTCCAACTTCGTTAACCTGGTGAGAAGACACCTAATCTTGCCATCTCTTCTGCCTAACAAGAGACATTCACACCCAGTTCAAGTTCTCAAAGTAATTAGTGGTTTTGTTCCAACTAGACTGGAAACAATTGTGTTATTTTTTTATTTTGTCTTGATATGTGTCTTTTCTGGTACTAGATATCACTATGTTGAAAACAACACCATTTGGAAGACAAGAAGTGCTCAGATGGCAAGATACCCAGGTGATAGAACAGGTATCTTAGTGATTTACTCTTTGCAGCTGACTTTCTTGTTTGTTGGAAGAAACAACTTTCTAATTTGGTTGACTGGCTGGAAGCAGGCTACTTTCTACACTTATCACAAGTGGACCTCCAGAATGAACTTCCTTTTGATGCTTGTTCACGCGGGTGCCATGCACGTTCAGTCTGTTGGTTTGTCCAAGCTTCATTCCAGAATGCGGACGGAATGGTACCAGACTGGTATTGCTGCGGGTATCATTATGGGTTTGATGCTAGTATTTGCGTGTTACAGAATGAGAAAGGCCTCCTATGAGGTCTTCGTATTGTGTCACCTTGCCCTCGCAGCTACATTTGTTGCGACATCTTGGTTGCATTGCAAGCAGTTTGACTACCAAATGTTCTTCTATTCCATCACTGCTATTTGGGGGTTTGACAAATTGGTCAGACTCGTTAGACTTTTTGCATTTGGGATTCAAGATGCTCAAGTCACTGTCGTTTCTGATGAGATCCTGAAGGTTGTCGTGCCTAAGCGCTCATACTGGAAGGCCTTCCCAGGTGCATTTGGTTACGTCCACTTTTTGCGTCCTAGCACATTCTTCCAGTCTCATCCATTCACTATTGTCGAGAACCACTCCACTGAAATAGTCTTCTTTACCAAGATCAAGGGTGGTATCACTTCTTCGACTCAGAAGTATCTGAACTCACTACCAGGTAAAACTGGAACAATCAAAGTCTCAGTTGAAGGTCCATATGGTAATCCAGTCCGGATGAAAAGATATGACACTGTTTTGCTGTACGCTGGTGGTACTGGTATCTCCTCTCCATTCTCACATGCCCTAAAGCTAATTGAGCTCAAGGCCCAACAACACATTAAGCTCTACTGGACAATCAGAACTACTCTCTCTCTTGCCTGGTTTAGAGATGAGCTTCAGCAACTGAGGGGCACAGCTGTCAAGGTTATCATTTACGTTACTAGGCCAGACTCTATGAACAGCTCCACATCTGATACCGATGAGAAGAATGCTGCCAGTTCTGACGACAACTCATCTTCACCATTGAAGGATCTGGATTTTGTTGAATTTAGATATGGTAGAGCCAATGTGAATGATTTGGTTAAAGCTGATCTTGAAGAGTCAAATGGTACAGTTGGTATCCTTACAACTGCTCACAACTCTTTTGTCGATGATGTCAGAGATGCTGTGAGATTGAATCTAGGTGCTGCCAAGGGCAGGGTTGACTACTTTGAAGACTTGCAAGTTTGGTAGCTGCACACAATTTTGTTAATTAGATAATAGAGAAACGTACCAGAACTTAGAGACAAACACCCTTGTTTCCATAGAAAAATGCGTGTATTGAAATGCTCTTTGGTTTGGGGATCATAACTCACTTCTCCTTTTCATTCAATTGCTTGTTCTTTAATTCAATTGCATCCAATCTTTCAGCCAAGATTGGGTGAGAGTAATGGTAAGTGGAGTACAACCAGTCAGCATCTGGAGAGCTCAAGTTCTCAATGTTCAAGCTAATCAACGCCTTACTCAACTCCTCAGAGTAACCAAGCTTGACAGCATATTCATCAGCCTCGTACTCGTGCTTTCTGGACAAGACATTCATGGCAAAGGTCATAAAGTTGTCCAACGGAGTCAGAATGTCAGAGAATAGCAGGAAACCAATCAAAACAGGGTGTTCCTTAACAAACCCAAAGGATTGGAACAATGAACTGTTGTGAATGAAACCAGCAAAGATGGTAAATATGGACAAGATGTGCAATTGGGCAATGAATAAAGTCTTTGTGGTATGAGACAAGGCCCAGTGACCAATTTCATGAGCCAACACAGCGGTGGTTTGTTCAGTGGTAGAAGTCTGGATCAATGTATCGTAGATGACAATCTGTTTAGACCATGGCAAACCGTAAAAGTAGGCGTTAGAGTGGGAGGAACGCTTGGAGCCATCAATGACGTATAGCTTGGAGAGTGGGAACTTATTGTCACTGGCTAACTTCTCAATGGAGTCCTTCAGCTCACCAGCTTCCAATGGAGTGAGCTTGTTGAATAGAGGTTGGATTAATGTTGGATAGATGGCAATAGCAATGACTTGAACGCACACGAGGAAGAGCCAGATGTAGAAAATGAAGGCAGAGCCATCCACCAACTCAAAAATCTTCAAGAACGCAGATAAGATTGGGAACCCAAGACCAATTGAGAGCAGCAATGACTTCACTAGATCAGAAAGCCAGACATTGACGGTAAGCTTGTTGAAGCCAAACTTCTCTTCCAGCACAAAGTTCTGGTAGTAGGAAGTAGGAATGGATAACACAGTGGTTATCAATTGGAAAATAAACAGGAAGAACAAGGAGTGAACAATGATACTGGATTGAGCAAAGGCAGGGATGAATGGAGCAGTTTTAGCGTACCAAGCAGCAGCAGTAGCCCAAATCTTTGGCAGGACATCAAAATGGATAAAGGCAAAGTTTTGGACAAAAGAGATAGCGCCAGTAACCAAGGAGAACTGTGCCTTGGCTCTAGAATATAGTTGAGATTTCTTGAATGTCTTGTCATCAATATGTGGCTGCAATGCCTTTGGCAAGGTGTTCTTATGGAGAACTCTGTATTGACGAAGGGTAAGCACTGACTCAAATAGGTACTGAGCAGCAGTGAAGCCTAGAACAATAGACTTCCATGGGATAGCAGTATTATCCAACAACGCAGCGAATTTATCAATGAGGGACATTTTGTACGCTTGTGATCTTGACAGGTTGTGCTGTTATAACGACAACAGTTGGAGTGAAATTTGCCAGGCAGTTGACGCGAATTACGACTAGGCGCGCCCTCGGAAATAGTAAGTCCCCCGACATAGGTCCCCAGGTGACAGCTTGCAAGATTCGGATGTCACATAAACCCATTCAGGCAGCTAAATACACAGTACATGTATGAGAATTATAAATGAGCAATGATCAATTATGCCTGATGTCATTTCTTGGAAGAGAGCATTCATTCCTCCTTCTCCCCAGCCTTCTTAGTTCCTTTGAAGGTTTTAATGGCGATGCCCACCATCTTGGAGAACCAGAGAACATTCAAAGAATCCAAGGCAAAGTTCAGCAAGACAACAGTTCCCATGAGCCATAAAGGATAGTCATCCACTTTCAAGAATTCCAAAGACACCAAGTAGATTGCGTAGAACCCCCACACGATTCTCACTAAGAAGAACATCACAATCAACACCAAACCATTAATCAATTGGAACCAAGATGGCACTGTTCCAGCTGGTAATTTGTTAATGAACCAGTTTATATTAACAAAAGGTCCAGTGAGTTCAAAACTCAAGAACGACGCCACCCAACCAAGGCAGAAAGGTCTCAAAGTTTGCACAAATACAAACAGGGATGCAATGGCATGGATGAGGAACCCAGGACCAAACATGCTGTAGAATCTCAAACAAACATACAAATCCCATATGAAGTAGCCAATGGTGATGGAACTGACAAACCCTGCGTATGGGGTGTAATTTCTGACACTGTCAGCTTGTAGGGTCTCATCACCTATCAATGGGACAATGGCACCAATAGAAATAAGGCATTGAACCATAGCAACAATGTGGATGTCAAAGTTGTACTTGCCCTTTGGGCTCAGCTTGGTGTAGTTCTCCTTGAAGATGAGTCTTGAGATGACAGGGGAAAGGAGGTGGAGGATATGGTACGCAGCTGTGGCACCCACGATCTGAGGAAGGTGCACAAGGTAATAGTTCACAGGGCTACTCATTTCAAAAACTTGGAGGCCCAAATCCAACAGGCTCAGTGGTGATTTTGTTCTTCTGCTACTCTGCTCGTTTGATTAATCATAGGTGCGATCTCTTTTTTTTTTTTTTTTCTCACATGCAAAAACCGTGGACATCGTATAAAAGATTTTTCCCATGACCGCTTTGCTCTTTAGACCTCCAGCCTGCCATCAAAAAACACACCATGTCCTTCCCACTAGTCGCTCTCGGTAACCCACTTCTTGACTTGCAAGTCGATATTGAGCCAGAATACTTGGCCAAGTACGATTTGAAGTCCAACGATGCCATTTTGGCTGAGGAGAAGCATCTCCCAATCTTTGGTGAGGCTACTGCCAACCCAACCATCAAATTCGTTGCTGGTGGTGCTGCACAGAATGCTGCCCGTGGTGCTCAATACTTGTTGGCCCCAGAATCTGTTGTCTACTTTGGTTCTGTTGGCCAAGACAAGTACTCCGAACTTTTGACTGAGGCTAACAACCAAGCTGGTTTGAAGACCCTGTACCAGTACCAAACTGAGCACGAAACTGGTAAGTGTGCTGCCTTGATCTCTGGCCATGACAGATCCTTAGTGACTGACTTGGCTGCTGCCAACCACTTCCACCACTCTCACTTGCAGAAGCCAGAGAACTGGAAATTCGTTGAGCAAGGTAAGGTCTTCTACATTGGTGGTTTCCACTTAACAGTCTCTCCAGATGCAATTGCCCTTCTAGGTCAACATGCTGCTGAGACCAACAAGGACTTTGTCTTGAACTTGTCTGCTCCATTCATCCCAGAGTTTTTCAAAGATGTCTTGGACAAGTCCATCTTCTTCACCAACTACGTTATTGGTAACGAGTCTGAGGCTGAGGCCTATGCTAAGTCTCACGGTTTGGACACCAGTGACTTGACTACCATTGCTAAGTACATTGCCAAGGAGCCAAAGGTCGCCTCCAAGTCTAAGAGAACTGTCATTATCACCCACGGTTTGGAGCCAACGATTGCTGTGACCCACGACTCTTCTGATGATTCCTTTGATGTCAAGGAGTTCTCTGTTCACCCATTGGAGTCTGAGAAGATCCAAGACACCAACGGTGCTGGTGATGCCTTCGCCGGTGGTTTCCTAGCCGGTTTGGTTACCGGTGGCTCTTTGGAGGACTCCATTGACAAGGGTCAATGGTTGGCTAAGGTTTCTATCCAGGAGGTTGGTCCATCTTTCCCATACCCAAGATTGACCTACTCCAAGTAACAAATCTTTGATTATTGAGGGTTGTGTGTTGTGTGTTGTAGAGGTTAGATTTACATAAGATATTAGGTAATATTTTGTTTTTGTTTTGTTTGTTTTGTCGTAGTTAGCGGATTTATCATGGCACACCTGCCATCTCTGAAATCTTTTTATTGTGTTTTGTTTCCATCGCCTATATTTGCACTCAGTCTATTGAACAAGACTCTGTCGAAGAATGAAAATACGACGCACTCTCCCGCTGTTGTGTTGTGCTGCACTTTCATTCGCTCAATTTCACAACTACTCCAACACCTCTTACACTTTTCCCATCTCCACAGATCTCCAACAAGATCACATATCTCAAGATTATGAAGACCATGAAGAAACATCACGAACGAAAACACCCTTTAAACCATTCAATGGAACTTTTGGCAACGATGACTGCCATGCGATTCATCTGGTACCCAGCAATCAACAGTGTGAATTCATTTGGGATCACTGTGGGGAATACAACCTTGGCTTCATCAACTATCTGAACCTTTACTATTGCCACTCAAAACTGAAAATATTCACTCTTTTTGGATTTATTATAGGGCTTGTGATTCTATTCACCACCCTTGGTCTCACTGCATCGGAATTCTTGTGCCCAAACCTGGACTCAATCTCCAAGATCTTCAGAATGAGTGAATCACTGACTGGCGTCACCCTGTTAGCCCTGGGGAACGGTTCTCCAGATCTATTTGGAACATTAGAATCTATCAGAGCCAATTCTGCCAGTTTAGCAATTGGTGAACTTATTGGTGCTGCGTTGTTCATTACATGTTGTGTTGTGGGGTCAATGGCCATTGTCAGACCATTCAAAGTCGCTAAAAGACCATTTGTTAGAGATGTGTCTTTCCTTTTGATTGGTTTGGCTATTACTGTCGGTTTCCTTCATAAGGGTGAGATCCATTTATGGATGGCATTAGTTATGATTATGCTTTACCTTTTCTATGTTCTCCTTGTTGTCGTATGGGATTTCTTCATGGTCCGTCAAAGAAAGAGACAACTAATGGACCAAAAGATCAGAAACTCATACTTTAACACAGATGATCTAATGTCTTTCTCATCAAACTACACTCCATTCAGTGTTGGAGAATCTTTAGAGCTCAACGACGATGAAATTATAGACTCTTTGAAGGTTGGTAATGCAGGCGGCTATGCTGATTCTGGAATTGAGTTCATCAATGATCAACTTCGCCAGCAGTCTTTTCAAAATTTCCAGGAGTGGAACACAAACTCCATCAAACTCCTGAATCCTCAGATAAGACCATCATTGTTCTCTGCATTGGAACTCAACAACCAATTGAACTCCATATCATCAGCCAATGGAGATGGCATTTCTTTAAACACAATACGCACCCCATCTGCACAAATCAAGTTATCAACTGCTCCTGAATTCAGAGATATTGAAGCAGGCGAGGATCTCGGTGCTTATGAGTCTCGGACATCTTCCAGTGCCCCCGGCATCATGCTTTCTACATCGCCAACCTATAGAGATGAATTAGATGAAGATGATGTCACAAACCCAGGAACGCCAATCCTGCAACCACATTCTTATATTGATGCTCCAATCTCACGGCTGAATGGTATGCAAGGATTTCTGGAACTAAAACTGAACTTTGTGGAGATTCTCTTCCCTTCAATGCTCAACTTCCGTCAAGTTCCATTATTCAACAAGTTGTTTCTTGTGGTTTGTCTCCCACTAGTGACAGTGTTGAGACTGACTGTTCCTGTTGTTGATACAATGGTTATTCCCGGATCTAAATCCTACAAGAAGACTGTGGATCTTGAGTCGATCTGGTCTCAGAACTTCCCATTATTGCTGTTACAATGCATTGCTTCCCCTCTTGTCACATCTTTCCTCATCTTCCAAGTTTCTTCACCTGTGGCCACGTCTTTGATTTCTGTGGGTCTTATTGGATTTGTGGTGTTCGTGAAATCTTCATATAACTCAAATAACCTATCTTTGGTCGCATACTTCGCTACAATCGCATTGGCAATCTTTGGCTTCATCATCTCCATCAGTTGGATCTCTACGATTGCTACGGAGTTGATTTCATTGATCAAGTTCTTCTCCATCTTGTTCAACCTCTCAGACTCTATTCTAGGTCTCACTGTTTTTGCAGTGGGCAACTCCTTGGGTGATTTGATCTCAAACTTCACTATTGCAAAAATGGGGTTCCCAATGATGGCCATGTCAGCTTGCTTTGGAGGTCCACTACTCAATATACTGTTAGGCATTGGCCTCAGTGTGAACTATGTTCTCCTTACTGGTGAGCTCCAGATTATTACCTTCGAAGTGGGCAGAACACTGACAATCAGTTGCGCAACATTGTTTATTAATTTGCTGTTTTTGCTCATCTGTGTCCCACTTAACAACTGGCACATGAATTCCAACATTGGATATGTGATGATTGGACTATGGAGTGTCGCAACACTCATTTGTGTGATTCTTGAGATCATTGGCTGATCAAAACAGGTACCCTTTTACCCTCCAAAATGTAGAGTCCAATATATTGGCCGCAGCTGTTTCTTCTAATATGTTCTGGGACCGGTACAAAGCACTAGTATCTGTGTTCGAAATTCGAATATAGGAATATAACCGAGATTGATAGCAGGGGAGTTGTAAAATGTAAGTTGAAAGGTAAAGGAAGAACGAAGAAGGATGAATTAGGAAAACGGAGCATTCTTTGAAATCTCTTATGTAATCAGAAGAAATGGAGTAAGGTAAGGTAATTAGTTAAGCCCTCTGAACACTGCGAACCACTCCAACAACTTCAACCAAAAGAAGCCGCTTGATAACACCCAGAGACACCATGTCGAGTATAACAGCCAAGGATGCGAATGCTGGACTTTCAGAATTGATGCTAGCACTGGACTCCACTCTGCTGAAGGAGCATACAGACCCGTTTGCATTTGATGAAAACAAACTGCCCTTGAACCAACTCATACCCAGAATCATCTATGAACGAGGGTCTTTTTTAAATCTCACAGAGGACAAGCTTGAGAAGGAGCTAGAGAATGATCAGCGTGGTACAATTATCTCTTCAGAAGGTGCCTCGGGTATGGATGTTGATGGCGAAGACGACTCAGGTGCGGTACTAACTGACGCTCTTGACGAAGCAACGACACAAGCCTCTACAAATGAGGAATTCTTCAAGACTAAGGCTGAAGTATTGAACAATGTGTCTGTTGCATTGAATGAGAGTAACCTTTCGTTGGATCTTGTGAGTTTGTTGATTAGTTGTGTCCGCCCTGCTGCCGGTACGATCTCCATGTCTGCACATTTGAAGAAGTTCATCCCACCTGGCACACTGAACGCTGACAAAATCATTAACCCTTCCAGCGAAAATGAGAAACGTACAAGACTAGAGGAAGACATAATCGTTGGTCAAGGATGGAAACTGTCGAGTTTGGAGAATGCTTGTTCAACACTCCGGGCTTCGTCTATTCGCTTGGTTGAAGAGGTGCTAAAGGAAAAGGTCTTCTGGGATATTGTTATGAAGAATTTTGACAATAAGGAGATCATTTATAAAACAAGGGAAAAAATTACTGGGAAGAGGGTCTTTGGCGTCAAATATGGGTATGAAGATTCGGGATCAAATTTCAAAGTCAGAGGTAACGCTATCTTGAAACAATTGGAAAATAAAGATCAAGTTCAATTTATTCCGGTCAATCGTCAAAACAATCCTATCACTGGGTTGAGGAAGATTCTCAGGGTGAGAATACTCAAGAAAGGTGAGGGCGAAGATGATTTCAGTATCGTTGGTGAGTCTACTCTTGGAGATTCCTTCCCTAAAGACGACTCCATCAAATCACAGATCGACAGAGCGAGATTCTTCATATTTGAAGAAGAGCTTCTAGCTAAGCTTATCGAAGAAGCCAATATATTGCTTCCGTACAATGTCTGTGTTGAAAATGACTCTAAAGTGACTATTGAAGTATCTGAAAATGAGACTGTGGAGATTGAGGCTGTTGAGTACAGGGATGATCTTCTTGATGAAGAAGCGCTACATGTACAAAGGAGAACAGAGGATAAACGGGCCAACATAGTATCGAGCTACCTGCGTCTGATGCAGACTATAAAGTTCAAGAAGAGCCTGGAGTTGAAACAGAGACCTAAGATGTTGAGAATGGCCAATGGTCCTGTGTCTCAGCAGAAGCCACCAATTAATCAATACTCTTCCATCTTACGCCCACTGGTTGGTCAATTCAGACATGAGCAGCAGGTTGAGAAACTTTACTATAGTATCAAGGATCTGTTAAAGGAAACCACAGCCAGCTTCAAACTGAGAAAACATTCCAATTTGACAAAATCAGTTATACGTGATGATCCATTGAAGAGAATGTCAACAGTTCCTGTATCCAAGTTTGTGGTTACTATCAGTGATGCCCTAACTGTTGTGATTTTACTAGATTCCTTTGACTTTGTGAACCATGTCTACCATCTCACTGCCTTGAAAAAAGACGATACTTTGGGGAACGACAAGCAAGTGGTCAATGTCAATTTTGAAGAACTACTACAAGTTACTGAGTGCATCGAATGGATTATTCAAGAGCATAAATAAACAGCTAGATAGCAATGTCAGCCTTGTGTAATTCATCAATCTGCTTTTCGAATTGGTCTTGTGATAGGTTGTTAGTCCATCTGTATTTGTACAGTGGATGATCTGAATACAAGAAACTCTGGCCTTGCTTGAAGTTAACATTCTCTCTCAAGGATCCACCAGGAACTGTGTACTCTTCCTGAGCAACACCGCGCTTTTGGAGTTCTGGGATCAACGATTCAACTATATCCTCTATATAATCTGGATGATTAACGACATGACGGAAGCTGAACCCATCAATTTCAGCCAAATTGAACCACTTTTCTAAGTCATCAGCCACCTTTTCAACTGTACCAATTACCTCAATAGTATCTGCACCAGCCGCTTTGACCTGTTGGAACTTAGAGAATGCTTCTTCGCTAGTGGAACCAATGATTGGAGTAACTAGTGCCACAAATTTAATAGAGCCAACATCCCTGCCGAACTTTCCTGCCAAAGTCTTGATCGATTGAACCTGCTCTTTGACATTCTCTGGGTTTGGCCCTTGAATGAACAAGAGCTCACTGTATTTCGCAGCATATACTTCATCAGTTCCCACAGGAGATGAGAGCAAAGGCAATCTCTGGATAGTTGGTTCACCTAAACTTGGTCCGGGGACAATGAAGTGTTTGCCTTCAAAATTGATCTGTCTCAACTTATCGGTTTCAATCCAGACTTCACGTTCCGCATCAGCAACAAGGGCGTCGTCTCTCCAACTGGAAAGCATCAACTCAGCAACAACTTTTAGATACTCTTCGCTCTTACTCAAGTCACCAGTAGCTTCACCTGCAAGAAGGTTCCTCACGGCTGTTACTGGATTAGAGATGTCCACATTCCATCCAGCTCTACCCCTAGATAGATGATCCAGACTTGCAAATCTCCTGGTGAAGAGGTAGGGATGCTCAGACAGGGTGGATGCTGTAACAACAAAGCCCAAAGACTCGGTGGCAGAAGCCAACGCAGAAATGTACTCAGTTGGGCTCAGTCTTGGAATAGTACCAGATGCGTCCAGAGAGTCTTGAAAGACCAAATTGTGGATTTTAGACCGTTCTATCTGTTGAGCCAGTTGGATCCATTGTTTCAAAGAGTGGGAATGAGTAGTGTCAGTGGTAAGACTAAGAATCCACTTAGGTTGAGCTCTATAACGTTTGGTGTCTGGAAGAGTCATTTCAACGATACCCTGAGTGGTGTGATCAAAGCCAGTGTGTCGGCATTGGTCTGGTTTTTATATCATGATGGGTGACTAAATTGTGGCACATCAATTGTGGATGATAAGCGCGCCAAAGAAAAGTCATGGTCTTGCGATCGCCCACCAGCTAGAATGTATAGCGACTGACAGCCCGATCCAGTTTCCAGCCTCCTCAGGTACCAGTAAACAGTAACCAGGTATCAAATGACCAGCTGAAGACTGATTGAATTACAATCAGAAGAAGTGATCAGGCTGGCGATTGTTTTCGTTGGGCTCTTAGTACTTAGAGTCAACTGTAAATATCGCTACTTTAATCTGAAAATAACGTTATTTACCTTATGGGTGCTTTTGCTAATGTATAGTGTATATATATCACAACTATCGACGTTCAGTACTTTCCTTCGCTCTTAAGCTCCTCCACAATTTTGGCATATTTTGAATCCCTTTTCTTGTAGAACTCTTGAAGATGGCCTTCAAAATCATCCTTGCTTAAACCGTCCTGCCATCTCAATGCATAGAAAGGATGATCCTTTGGAAGATAATTTTGTCCTTTGATACCATATGCCTTCTCCCTGAAAGTGCCACCAGGGACAGAGTACTCAGTTGGAGCTAATCCACGTTTTTGCAATTCAGGAATCAACAGGTCAACAATATCTTCAAAAGTACCTGGCCACACAGCATAGGCAAAGTTAAACCCATCTAGGCCGGTCCCTTCAACAAGTTTCTCAATCTTATCTGCAATCTCCTCTGGTGTCCCAATGTAGTCTCTGGTACTAGGGCCCCCAATTGCAGTATCTTCAGCTAATGTGCGCCTAGTAACTTTAACACCTGGTTTGTTCTTGGTGAGATTGTCCACTAAAGATCTCATACCGTTTGATTTCACATACTTCAATTCTTGATCCCAGTCGTACTCACTCAGGTCAATCCCTGTCCAGCCGGCGAAGAGAGCCTGAGCACCTTCAAGATCAACATACTTTAGACTCTCTTGAAACTTCTTCTCAGCCTCCTCGTGTGTACGACCCAAAATTGGTGTTATCTGAGTCAAGAATTTCAAGTGAGAAGGGTCACGACCAAACTTCTCTACTGCAAGGTACTTGATATCCTCAATAGCCTTCTTCAACTGCTCCACATTTCTACCACCAACGAAGATGACCTCTGCATTCTCTGCAGCAAACAACTTTCCACGGTTAGATGTACCAGCCTGAATGATCAATGGAAATCCTTGTGGTGTTGGCTCGTTGATTGTTGGACCAGGAACATTGAAGTATTTGCCCACATGATTGATCTCCCTCACCAACTCTGGGTCGGCATAAAGGCCCCTCTCAATATCATAGACAACAGCATCATCTCTCCATGAGCTCAATAGCAACTTGTAGACCACATGAACGTACTCTTCTGTTTTTAGGTATCTCTCATCATGGTCTGGTAAAGGCTTGCCATTCAAAAGCTGCCTTGCTGTGGAGTTTAAATATGAACTCACAATGTTCCAGCCGACACGACCTTTGGTCAAATGATCCAAAGTGGCCAACCTTCTTGCAAAGTGGTAAGGGTGTTCAGAGATTGTACTGAATGTAAGTCCAAAATTCACGTTCTTGGTCACCAGTGCCATAGCAGTGACAGCAGCAGATGGCTCATTCTTTGGGACATTCAACCCAGATCCAACTGCTGGCTTGAAATTGGAAGGGCCCTTGTAATCGTCATAAATTGTCATCGCGTCACCAATGAAAATAGAGGATATGATACCACGCTCTGCGAGCTGTGCCAGTGAAGTCCAGTACTCTAGTGTCTTGTAAGTGCTGGACCTGTCCTTGGGGTTCTTCCAGCCACCAGGAAATTGGTGCCCAGAGGCAGCGTTCTCAAAAAAGTTCAGAATGAGCTTCTTGTTGGCTTTCAACTTCTTACTGGGTGGCTCAGGCATTGTGGTTTTTTGGTTAAGTTTGAATGAATTTGAACAGAGGCAATCGAATGGTATTTAAAGTTGCAAACTGTGGCATCTGAGTCTAGCGCCTTATGAAGATCTCCAGATTGAAGAGCCGAGATCTCTTTCCTTTCACCATTCGCAGATCACTTTCCAGCCATTAGCATAGAGTACGATTCTTCAAATATACTTGAGATTTGTATCCCAAAGTTTATAGTTTGTTCCTGGGTGTATTGCCGACATGTTTGAAAATGATAGCGCTTCGTTCAAAGTTCAGAATCAATATCATGCACCACCATCACGTCATTGGTCCATAGTACTAGATCTTGCTGATGTAATCAGACAAAATAAAACACCGCGAATTCGCGTAGTGACACAAAAAGCCCAGGGCTGTCCAGGTAAAAGAAATCGTACAACCCTTGAAAAATATGATTTCGTTTTCTTCTTTCTTCTCTTTCCTCTCATGCCTATCTTTACTGTCAATTCCAGAAACGAAACTCCCCTTTGGAGCTTTTTGAATAGTGATTTGCCTTTCTTGGATTCCATCCTCATGTATGTACCTTATCACCCCCCTGAATCTTGACACTCCCTAGTTGCAGCGGCTAACATTCACTCTTAAGTGCCCTTGTGACAGTCATTGAGAATATCAGACCAACTATGGTTCTTACTTATACCAACTTGAGATTTGCCGCCTTCTCAGTCCTCTTTGTGAGTGTTGCCGCGGCGGCCTCTGTTTTCATCTTCCCTTTATTGGTGGTGTCCCTGGTTTGTTCAGGCTTTGTTTTGTTCTTTACTGGTTTGAGCTACGTTTCCTTTAGAGTTGCAAGTTCCCAATATAATCACACTGTTTTATTCCTCAACAGAATCTTGAGAAATATCGCTGACAGCATTCCACCATCGGTTGGCTACTCTGAGATAAAGACTTTGCAACTTCAAACTGTCACCTCATTATTGCCATCTCTTCCAAATATTGGGTTGTTGAATTCTATTACACGTATCACTTCCAAATTCACCACTGTTGCCAAGAAGCTCTTCCCATTCGGTTCTAAAAGTGTTGAAGAAACAACGCCAGAATCTGAACCGCTCATCGAAAATAACTCTGAGCCTATCGAATTGGGTCCTGAAGCACGAGCTGTCATTGATGATGAAGGTGATGTTTTGGATGCGTACCTAGAGAAGCAGAAAAATGGCTTTGTTGGAGAGCTGGCCATTATTGAAGAGAAAAGGGAAGATGCTCCCCTCTCTGGGATTGCCGCTGAAACTCGTGAGGGCATAGGTTCTCCACCAAATGAGGTAGATCCTGTTAAGTTGAGTGAGCTGGACCACAACTAACTAGTCATCGTGCTGGTCACTATGATTTTATATGTCTTGAAAGTGAGTGTTATATTTGAAGTTGTCCTGAAAGTAACCAAGACCTACGTATTAGTCTTTTTGTTTTACCTCACATTGCTTTTGAATTACATCTTTGCATAAACTTTGAAATTTTGATACCCTTAAAAGCCCAAAAGGCATGGCATGTGCTATCCTTGATTACATTTGTAGTATTATGCCATCAATATTATGGTTGTAGAGAATAGAGAATTTTTATGCGCTTTCAATTGGATATCGATGCTGATGCTGGATGCCCAATTCTAATATTCTCTGAAGCTGCCAAATAAACTATTTACTCAAGGTTGACTCCACCTATAACTCTAACGATTAATGAGCAACTTACTTCTGAAAAAAATTACTTCGCCTCATCATGTTCACAAGTAGCATAATCTAGTAAGTCTGAATGCCCAAGTTGTAAAAAGTTGATGACAAGATCAACTTCCGAAGAACTGAGTAATCTATGCTCCGGAAAGAACATTTCTGATGGAAGAAGACGGGTGGGGCTTGGAACCAATTAGAAGACGCCCCATTAAAGTAACTGTAAACTCTCCTCACCATTTGAATCATCGTCGGTTACTACAGCTATCGTGGGGTGCTGAGCTTACGAAATCAGCCCCATGGCCTTTGGTCAACCGTCAAGTCTCAAGTCCAATTGGGGGGGGGGGGTGCATAAAATTCTTAGACTTCCCCATGCCCTTGTTCTTTTTAACAGTGTTACAGTGATTCACAAGCGTAAACTCCAGGAGGCTGTGACCCCTTTGAGATTAACTCAGACAACAACACATGAGGTTGAACTGAGGTCTATGCACAATGCAGGTTGGGAAAAAAAAATTGCATGCCGCGTACCAATCAAATGCCGAATAGAATGGTATTTTATAACTGGATGCCGAACAATTGCGAAACTTGATTTCAAAAATTTCAAGACAAAGAGCTATATTATGTTCTTCTTGAGGCAGTCCGCAGAACATTGTTTCGTGGAAGTACAGTGTGTTGGAGTACTCACAGAAGGGTGATTTCTGTTGCCAGTCACCACTTCATTACAGTGAACTAATATTTGTCAAGTAAGATGCAATTCGAGCGTGACTTGACAAAGGCTTTGTAAGGCACCGCATTGCCCTTTTAAGCTTAAAAAGATGCGTTACCGCATGCACTGATCACGGGACGTCTCTACTGCCGAAGAGTCCATTGCGTCATGAGTAGAAGTTGTAACCAGACTCACCGAGATTATCCATATTCGAATCGAATTATTCATGAGACAGTTCAGCGTAAATGCGGGCTTCTCCTGGTAGAGGACAGCAAGCCAGGTCCATACAAGCTTTCTACGGTTCTTTTCTTTTTCTTTTTTCGCAGAATAGTATAAAGTAATCTGCACGGTGATGCCATGTCGTCAGGAGTCCCACACACTGGCAGGCAAGTAATAAAAAGAACATCTTTGTTCAACTCTTTAAGGTAGTCAGAGCCAATGTCGGTCTAAGATGACTTTGCAGGCGTATCTCTTCCAACTTTACCAGCCAAAATCTAATTCCCACTGTCATAAGGCTTTTCTTTTCACCCATTTTTTAATTCCCTCAAACTCAGTTTCTAGCGGTGCATATCCCTGCAGATTAGATGGAAAAGATATCCAACGGCGACCGCAACATAGATCTGTAGGATAAAGAACAAAAAAAAAGTTTCACACCCCAGTCTCGCAGTGTATAAAACCTCATCAAGTTCCGTCCCTACGTATACTCAGTCCACAAAAATATTTTTTAATAAATAAACAACCATTCAGCAACCCCTTGCAGGACAACCCACACACATGTCTGTCCCAGTGGTCGAGAAAAAGTCAAACACTGACCAGCCCTCACTCTTCAACGACAAGGAGGAGGAGGAGCAAGACTCCCCGGTGGCCATTCAACCTCCAGAGCAGGAAGAGGGAATTGACCACTTCACCAATACCAAGTTGATCACAATCAAGAAGGCTGAGATTCTAGCTGCTCAGTACAAGGGGTCTGTCATCTACAACATCATTCTTTTGTTCTCTGCATTCATTATTGGTTACGGTTACGGTCTTGACTCCAATGTGCGTTATGTCTACACTGGTTATGCTGCGTCTTCTTATGGTGCACACTCTTTGATTTCCACCATTGGTGTCATCAACGCTGTCATTGGTGCTGCTTCTCAAGTCGTCTATGCCAGATTATCTGATGTATTTGGTCGTCTCCAATTGCTGATCACTGCCATTGTCTTTTATGTCATTGGTACCATCATCCAATCACAAGCCTATGATATCCAGCGTTACTGCGCTGGTGCCGTCTTCTACAACCTGGGGTACGTTGGTGTCTTGTTGGTTGTGCTGTTGATTTTGTCTGACTTCTCCTCCTTGAGATGGAGATTGTTTTACCAGTTTGTCCCTACTTTGCCATACATCATCAACACTTGGATCTCTGGTAACGTTACTGCTGCTGTTGGTCCATTGAACAACTGGTCATGGGGTATCGGTATGTGGGCTTTCATTTTCCCATTGTCCTCTTTGCCATTTATTGGTTGCATCTTGCACATGAGATACCTTGCTGGTAAAAGTGAGGAATGGCAAGAGATTAAGCACCACAAGTCTTTCTTCCACCATTACTCTATCTGGCGTTCTCTATGGGAGCTGGTCAAGCGTGTTGACCTGATCGGTGTCGTGCTATTGACGGTGGCTATTGGTTGCTTGCTTGTTCCATTGACTTTGGCTGCTGGTGTTGAGGACCAATGGAAGTCTGGTAAGATTATTGGCCCATTGGTTCTTGGTTTCGTACTACTACCAATCTTTGTCGTCTACGAGTCCATATATGCCTATTTCCCATTGGCTCCTTTCAAACTATTGAAGGACCGTGGTGTCTGGTCCGCCTTGGTTTTGTCCTTGATGATCAACTTTGTCTACTATATGGCCTACGACTACCTGTACACTGTCTTGGTTGTCGCAGTCAACCAATCCACCACATCCGCCACCAGAATATCATCACTTGCGACTTTTACCTCTACAGTCTTTGCTCCATTCTTCTCTTTGTCTGTTGTCTACTTCAGAAGATTGAAGGGGTTCATCATGGCTGGTATCTCCTTGTGGTTTGTTGCCACTGGTTTGCTGTACCACTTCAGAGGTGGTGAGCAGTCCAAGTCTGGTATTATTGGGGCTTTAGTTGTTTGGGGCCTGGGTACCACCATGTTTACCTATCCAGTTGGTGTTTCTGTTCAGTCCGTCACTTCCCACGAGAACATGGCAACAGTTACTGCTCTGGTCTACGTTCTTTACAGAATTGGTTCTGCTATTGGTAACGCTGTCAGTGGTGCGATCTGGACCCAGTTGCTGCCAGGCAAGATTGCTGAGCACTTGGGGCCTTTCAACAATGTCACTTTGGCCTCTTTTGCCTACTCTTCCCCATACAGTTTCATTGTCGAGTATCCATGGGGTACTCCTGAGAGAATGGCTGTCGTTGAGTCCTACAGATACATTCAAAGACTAGAGACTGTTGTGGCTTTGTGTCTCTGTTCTGTGTTGATTGTTTTCTCTTTCTTCTTGAGAGATCCACCATTGACTGATGATCAAGCAAATAATGACTTGTCAGGAGGTGAGCTGGTCTACAAGCACGAAGACAACATCTTCCGCTTCGTTAAGACTAAGGTCTTTAGACGTAAAAGTGATGAGGAGAAACAGGAGGCTCTTGTGCAGTCGTCATAAGCAAAAGAAAGAAAGAAATCTACAATTCAATTTTGAACAGAGATGATCTGATTAATCGTTTTGCACTCATTCTGCACTGTTTCAGTAATGTATTTAATGTATAATGTGATTGATTACCTAGGCAAGTGTAGGGCTTAAGAGTCTCTTAGCTCTAAACCCGAATCTCCGAAGATCAACTTCAAGCACGTGATCTAGATTCCTAGATTTTCGCGAAACCCAGCCCTCGACTCCCAAATGAAATCCAGTGGCAAAAGCCACCAAAACAAACAATCACAAGAACACCTTCCCCCACCTGCCCAAATTGAGATGACAACAGAAGAGGCAATTGTCGTTGATAGCGAACCAACTCCAGAAGAAACCAACCAATTGGTCATCTCAAAGATTGAGTCTGCATTCCAGTTCGTATCCAAGACTGTGGCCACATTTGACCAGCGTTATGTGTTCAAGACACTAAGGGACCTGGTCTCTGTGAGAAAGAAGTTGAATGTCGACATATTGAGCTATTTGATCTCAACATACTTGGACGGTGATGTCAAGCTCTATTTGCTCAAGTTTATCGGTGGCCAGGAAGTTGCTGTTGAGAAGACTGAAGAAAGGGGCGAGGTGTTGCCAGAGATCAGTTTCATTATCCACTGGTTGGTGCAGCTGCTGCTGCTCGATGCTGGAAAACTACAGGAGTTGGACGATTTGAATGTGAATTACATTTTGAAATTGATCAAATCTTACAACAGACGCTCATTGGATCTAATTAATGCAAAGATCTGGTTCTACATTAGCAGAACTAAGGAACTTTTGAATGACCTGGTGTCAATCAGACCAGAATTACTCTTGGCATTGAGAACATCTACCTTGAAACACGCTGACGAGGCTTCTGGTGTCTTGATCACCTTGATTTTGAGAAACTACATTCTCTTGCATGATTACTCTCAGGCATCCAATTTTATCGAGAAGATTGAATTCCCAAGCAATGTCTCCACTTCAATTGAATCAAGATACTTCTTCTACCTGGCAAAGATCAACTCCATTCAATTAAACTACTCAGATGCACATGAATTCGTTGTCACAGCTATCAGAAAAGCACCTCAAACTCAGAACTCTGTTGGTTTCGTACAGGTTGCTTACAAACTGAGTGTATTGATTGAGCTCTTGACTGGTGAAATTCCAGAATTATCTTTCTTCCAAAAACCAGGTTTTGAAAATGTATTGAAGCCATATCAAGAAATCACCAAGGCAGTCAAGTTGGGTGACTTGAAAGTTTTCAACGAGACCTTGACCAAATACAGAGAACAACTGATCAAAGATGACAACTTCACGCTTGTTTCGAGGCTGAGATCCAATGTTATAAAGACTGGTATTAGAATCATCTCATTGTCATACACCAAGATTTCGCTAAAGGACATCTGCATCAAACTACATTTGGATAATGAATCTTCCGCGGAATACATTGTTTCCAAAGCAATCAGAGATGGCGTTATTGATGCTGAAATCAACCATCAACAGGGCTACGTTGAAAGCAACGAACTTTTGAATGTCTACTCTACATCCAAGCCACAAGAGCAGTTCAACCAGCGTATCAATTTCGTGAACTCTCTCCACAACGATTGTGTCAAGGCAATGAGATATCCTCCAAGTGTCAACAGAATTGATCACAATGTGCTACCAGAACAGGACATGGAGGCAGAATTGATGGAAGCGCTAGAGGAGCTTGATGGTGATCTGTTCTGAATAGTAGGGTGTACAGTATTATATCTACAGTAATAGCAGAACCTATAGTAATCCTTGCATTGTATTATCTCTTACCTGCAAGTCTCAAATCAGCCACATAGTTCAACACTCTAGACCCAAACCAGATGGATGGACCAAAAAGGATAAAGACCTTCCCGATTGTCTCAAAAATGGTGGAGCCCAAGTAGTACTGGAAAAACACAACCTCATAGGCAACAATCAAGCCAATGAAAGCCACATTGCTCAAATTCAACTGGAAGTTCTGGAAGTTGAGCGAGCCAGAACTGATCCAAGAAATGAGCAAACCCAAGAAAATGGAAACAGACGCTACACTGAAGGCAACTGCAATAGTTGAGTTAACAGTCTTTGGAGGCTGTTGGAATATGTGGTGAATCTCTGGTTTAACACCGTATCTTTCAGCTGGTTCGTAAGTGGACTTGGAAATCAGGGAATCATCCAACTCAATAGATCCAATCTTTGTAAAGATATTTTCCCCTTCACCATCCGCAGCAATCACATGAAGATCCAATTTTTTCTCGCCCTGAAAGAGCTTAGGCAATTTTCTATAGCTTATGGACGCCTTGCTCTTGTAATCTTCACCATTGAACTTGGTAATAGGTTTGAAAGATGTTTCAAGGCCATTTGAGTTGATCAACTTGATGAAGATTTGGTCTGGTTGCCTGATATGTTGGATATCAAAGGAGATATCAACCTTTGAGCCAGGGGTGTTAAATGGAATAGATTGGCCAGACTGTTGGAATGGTAGAGACAACTCACCAGAAGAAAGCTGACCGTTAGCCAGTTGAAGTGCCAATGAACTGGAGACAGAGGCAAGCAGTGACAAGTAATGCTGGACTCTCATTGGGGTGGCGGATGTGTCGTTGGAGCCTTTGAAAGATGACTTCTTGTTTGTTGATTTTGGCGTTTTTGAACAGCAGGCACTTCCAGTACAAATCCGAGGGCGAATGTCGGTCGGAAAACCATTCGAACCCACCCACCCCTGAGAATCAACAGAGCTCTCTGAAAGTGTTATCCTTAATTTTGGACTAACTCACATGATTTGAACAGATTATTCCAGGATCAAGTATCAGGTAATTACCGGGATCGTTAGTTCTTTCACAGGTTTCTTTTGAGTATTTTGATCAATAAAGACTTTAAACAAGTACTGAACGGAGTACCAAGGTATCAAATACTACATCTTCTTCAATCATCTGTTATAAACATTCTCTAAACATTTATATATTTTGTAAATCTTCGCATCATAATATATCAAACACCAATCATCAAGGAATATGAAAACCAGCTACTGAATCTATTTAGCCTCAGCAGCCAACTTCTCAGCCTTGGCGATGACATCTTCAATACCACCAACCATGTAGAAGGCGTTTTCTGGCAAGTGGTCGTACTTACCCTCCAAAACATCCCTGAATGAGGTGATGGTGTCCTTCAATCTAACCAATCTACCTGGGATACCGGTGAAAACCTCAGCGACGGCGAATGGTTGAGACAAGAAACGTTGAATCTTTCTGGCTCTCTCGACAGTCAACTTATCTTGTTCGGACAATTCATCCATACCCAAAATGGCAATGATATCTTGCAAGGACTTGTAAGCTTGTAGAGTTTGTTGAACTTGAGTAGCAACGTTGTAGTGCTCTTGACCAACAACTGCAGCATCCAACAAACGGGACTTGGAATCCAATGGATCGACAGCTGGGTAGATACCCAACTCAGAGATACCACGGGACAACACAGTGGTGGCATCCAAGTGCGCGAAAGTGGTGGCTGGAGCAGGATCGGTCAAATCATCAGCTGGCACGTAAACGGCTTGGACAGAAGTAACAGAACCCTTTTGGGTGGTGGTAATACGCTCTTGCAACAAACCCATATCGGTGGCCAAGGTTGGTTGATAACCGACAGCAGATGGGATACGACCCAACAAAGCAGAGACCTCAGAACCAGCTTGGGTGAATCTGAAAATGTTGTCGACGAACAACAAGACATCTTGACCTTCCTCATCTCTGAAGTATTCGGCAATAGTCAAACCTGTCAAAGCGACACGGGCACGAGCACCAGGTGGCTCGTTCATTTGACCGAAGACCAAGGCGACCTTGGAGTCACCCTCCAAGTTGATGACACCAGTCTCCTTCATTTCACGGTACAAATCGTTACCCTCTCTGGTTCTCTCACCGACACCGGTGAAAACAGAGAAACCACCGTGAGCCTTGGCAATGTTGTTAATCAACTCTTGAATGAAAACGGTCTTACCGACACCGGCACCACCGAACAAACCAATCTTACCACCTCTGGCGTATGGGGCAAGCAAGTCGACAACCTTGATACCAGTCTCCAAAACCTCAGCAGCAGTAGATTGCTCAGAGAACAAAGGTGGGTCAGCGTGAATTGGGTTTCTTTGCTTGGTGTTGATTGGACCACGCTCATCAATTGGCTCACCAACGACGTTGATGATACGACCCAAAGTCTCACGACCAACTGGGACAGTAATTGGAGAACCAGTGTCAACGACGGTCTCACCACGGACCAAACCTTCGGTACCGTCCATGGCAATGGTTCTGACAGTGTTCTCACCCAAGTGTTGGGCAACTTCCAAAACCAAACGACCAGACTCGTGGTTCTTGATTTCCAAAGCGTTCAAGATAGCTGGCAAGTTACCTTCTTCGAATTGAACATCGACAATAGCACCGATAACAGCTCTGCAATTTAATATTAGTATACTGACTTGGTTTGGGATGATTTGGCCCAGAAAGTTTTTTTTCCGATCGTCGAAAAAAAAAGAAGACACAGGATTGGACGAAAGCCAAAAACAACAAAACACAACGTAGAAATTGTGAATAATGGGGTGGAGTCAAATGAATAGAGTAGTATTGCCCAAAAATGGCATTGAAATCAATGAGAAGTATCATCCCCTCGTAATTGTACTTGATCCAATTGGGTGGACTTGGAGTTTCATGTCGGAACACCCCTTTGAAGAAATCTCGATCTGAAGCAAATTAGAAACTTCTCAACATCCATTCACTAGATTCCAATAGTAGTTGTTTCTATTGATGCTCTCAAATGGATCATTATTGTTCACGATTCAGTGAGCCCTGTTGTTTGTCTTCCATCTTCTTTTGGCACTGATTCCAAAATACATACCTGACCTTACCAGTAGCAACTGGGGCAGTAGCCAAACCTCTGTTGAAGATCAATTGGCTTTTGGCGGCCTTGAAGGCAGCCTTGGAGGAGGCGTTGTACAATCTAGGCAAGACCATTTTGTAGATACAAAAGAACTTAGCAAAGTTTTGTTGTGGTGGTTATAATTTTAAGAGGGAAAAAGCGAAGTAAAATTGGGTTTTTTTTCAAGGAGCGAGGATTTCGAGGAAAATTTTGGTGGGTTTTCGGAGTTGACCAATGGGAGGCGTTTAAAGGTTTTATTGGCTAACGAAAACCGAGGGTGGTGGTCCAAATTTTTGATCAGGGTAACCTCGTAGCTCGGTATTTATGGGACCTACCTTATGTCAGCAAGGATGAAAAAAAAAATGTGATGTGTGGAGGGATGTCGAAGAGTTGAGATTAGCCTTGTGGCATCTTCAAGGGTAGTTGAAACACTTTGGTTCACGGTTGAAGCTACAGAGTCAATAATAACGAATCAAACTTTTAACTTAATTTTGGTTTCGATTTCTTCCCTACCTGAGGAACCGCCAGATATATAGTTCTCCTAAAACTGAAGACGGAGCCCTTCAGAACACTATAGCGCCGCTTTACAGAGTGTTTTAGAAGCAATGAATCATGGCTTAGTCGAACAGATACTCCTCCCATACTCAATTACATTTGGACATCTCTATTTCTTTCCAAGCTCTGAACTTCTCTTAGCAGCAGCAGTGACACCTTTAATGATCCCACTCTTGACACCAGCATCTTCCATTGCAACGAGACCAGCGATTGTAGTACCACCTGGGGTACAGACCTTGTGCTTTAGCTCAGCAGGGTGTGTGCCGCTCAACTCCACCATCTTCGCAGTACCACCAAGCACACTGATGGCGCAGTCCTTAGCAGCCTCGTATGGGATACCCAAGCTCAATCCTGATTCAATCAGAGATTCAATCATCAACAGGACGAAAGCAGGACCTGAACCCACTAGACCCGTAGCAGCGTCCATGTTTTTCTCTGGAAGGGAAACAACCTTACCAATTGGGTTAAGCAAGTCCAAGATCAGGGCAGCTTCGGACTGAGAGACAGCATTAGAGTTTGACACAACAGCAGTACCATATTGGTATTTGGCTGGAGTATTGGTCATGACACGCGACACCTTAGCGGAGTACTGGGAGAATTGGGCAATTGTCCAGCCAGCTACCAAGGAGATCAGTAGCTTTCCCTCCAACTGAACACCAGCAGAAACCAGATCTTCTAGGGCCTTCTCAGTAACGTATGGCTTGGTACCAATAACGACGACATCGGCCTGAGCAACTGCTATGGCATTGGATTCAGCGCCGTAACTTGTCTCTAGGGTGATTGGAGACTCGCTGTACATTGATGCTAGCTTCTCTGCAGATGAAGAGGAGTTGACACACGCAATGATCTTGGATGGCTGTGTTGCTGCTGTTGGAGAAGCCAAGTAAGCTGAAAGCATTGCTTGGGAGATGGTACCCGCACCTAGAATAGCAAGAGTGTACGCCATTCCTGAAGATGTGTGAGGTTTTATCTAGGTTTGTGTAAGAACAGATCTTGACTCTTTATCTTTTTTTTTCGTGCTTTTATTGATTCTTCCCACCTACAAAAGTGGATATGTGACAATGATACAATAGTGAAAAGCCATTTAAAACACCTTTTCATTTCTTAAACAAACAAATTCGGGTTCCATCATCATTAAGCAGCAATTTTTGCCTCTACTCTCTTTGCAGTCTCCTTGGTAGAGTCCAGTCCTCTAATAACAACAACCTCATCCATATCTGCCTGCCATTCTGCCTTCAAATAGCACTCGCCACAAACCACCCTAGACTTCGAAGTATCCATCAGCTTCAATCTCTTTGATTTCCTTCCCTCATCAGGACTAGCCGGTGAAGCCTGTGGAGTTGGAAGGTGGCCCTTTGATGAACCAACGTTGATGTAGTTCTTCACATAAAAGAATGGGCAAAATCCTTTGCACTGGGAACAAGTAATTCCATTCTCTTCGTTCTTATCGTAGTTCACCGCTTCACGTCTAAAGCTGGCTGGTATTTCTTCAGCCTCAGCTCTAACCACAGCTCTTGCTGATCTGGTGATCACGTCAAATAACTGATATTCAATGGCAAGTTTCCCCTTGATTAGCTCCAAACACTCCTTAGCCATATCAAGATCAATACCATCCGATGCCTTACTCCGGGGCTTGAGGTACTTGCTCAAAATATCAGCAATGAGATCCCAAGTGTCAAACACAGCAGCCTTTCCCTGTTTGCGGTACTCCAACTCAGATTCAGCACCATATTTCAACCACATAGGCATGGTGAAGTTCACAGCCTCGTTGAAGTTATAGCCAGTATTGAAACCAGAGTGGTACACTCGAGGGAATGTAATCACAAATTCACCAGGGTTCTGCTCCACTGTATAGCATTCCACACCCTTTTTCTTCAACTCATGTGGGGAAACCAGAGTCACCAACTGGTGTAGAATGTCAGGCTGTTTAGCAAATAAATCTGGTGCCATATCCTCGAGGACTTTCTCAAATCTGGATGCTGAAGAAGCAGGGATACCATACCACTTCTTGACGGCACCCAGGTGTTGGTAATTAGCACTTAACGTCCATTGATCCTCAACATGCCAGCAAAATGTGGAGAATGTGGAGCCCACATAGAGCCATGGAATGGTCATCCCACTGATTTCACCTTTCAAAAACCCCAAAATTGATCCTGCTGTGAAGGGTAGATTGTTCAAATTCATTGGATGTTGTGCATACTGACGATATTCCTTTCTCGTAATTGGTGGAGTGGTGCCTGTTTCTGGAGCGTTGATGGATGAAGGAATATATTGGAGGTTAGGAAATCCAGTGACCTGGCCTCTTGAAGTATGATGGATGTCAGCACCATATGAAATAGAAACATCTTTACCGGTGCCGGGCTGCCCCTGTTTCCCATGGACAAGATTCCAAAAGATTTTCTCGAGTTTATTGATACCAGGTTTCTCTCCTTTGAAAAAACTAATGTCAAACTCTGTGCACTTTTTCTCAAAGTCCTTCAGTGAGTACTCGTATGATGAGTCCTTGAAACCATATTGGCCTGTTCCAAGAAGGCAGCCATCACAAAACCAATCCCCTTCTGGGATTAAAGTCAGCTTCGGAATCAAACAAGACATGTGGTATCCCTGATCACAAGAATCACATAGCAACATTGTTTCTGGTCTGTCTGTTTTTGTGCAAATGAAACAACTCTGACTTTCTGAGTCTGAGTGTTCGTTCCTTTTCCCCTCCCGACCTTCAGAGTCCGACTCTGAATCAGAAGAATCAAGAATTGAGTGAGCTTGCTGGATGTTATTCGAGCCAGTAGATGTGTTCTTGGTCGTACTGAACGGTTTGGAAGCTAGGAAGTCAAAGTACAGGGCCAGGTTTTTCAAGTAGAAAGTGCCGAGGGCCTTTGATGGAATACCATACACCTTGGCCAAGTGGGCCCATAGGGAAAGATCCACATTCATACGACTTCTGGAAATATCCGGAACAGTAGAAGTGGGCTTTCCTTTGGTATAAAATTTAATCACTGATATGAAGAAATCATAAAAGAATACCTCCTTATCTCCCACTTTCTGGCTAGCACCCTGAGGAAGAAGTTGACCCTTCCACTTACAAAAATTCGCCAACTGCTTGAAGAAAAAAAGTCGGCATCTCCCTAACAACCCAAGTTCCTTCATCTTCTGCAGTCTAGGGACAAAATGGAACTTTTTGGTATTCAGTGACAGAGGTGGCTCAAAGTCTGGTGGTGGGACAACCTTGAGGATTCCATACTGTTCACCAAGCGCCACAACTTCTGGAGAAGAAAAGTACTTGAGTGGGTTTGAAAACTCAGTCCATGTAGGAAGCAACGTAGGCACCACTTCTAAAGGGGCCTTGGTCTGTTTAGAGGCCATCACTATGGACAGGATGTGGAAGGTGTTGGTGGAGGAGAAGAAGAGTTTCATGACCGGAATTAAGACATTTGATTGACGCAAGTAATTTAACCGGCCCTCGGAACTTATTGGTAACTGGAGGTTTGCTGTTTGAACAAGTGGGAGGGTGGAGCCACTAGCTGAGACAAGGCAACGCACTTGGTACCTAAGAGAGAGAAGATTGTGGTAGAAAATCTCATTATGACGTCAAGTACTCAGGTGTTTAGAACTGTGGTTCGTCGTTCTCCTACGCTTCTATAACAACTTCATAACATTGGAGCATGTACAGTCTTTGGTAAGTATAAGTGCTAAGATCTTGCAGACAAAAGAAGTTTATTCAGACTCCTGCAGCGATAGCAGCATTCAATGCAACTTCAAGCAAACTGTAGCACCACACCATCACACCTTGTAGAGCTTCAAATAGTTGGAAATAACTGGCGATAGCTAATGCACTAAACACCAAGAATCTAACTTTTGAAGTTGATCTGAAGTATAGTCTGTTACCCTCTAACCATGGAATGGTATCTGTTATGCCTAATAAAATCAGCAGAACTGCAGAAAGAGAGGACTCTGATTCAGTGAGAGCTACCCGTTGGCCAGTGAGTTGGTAGAGTCCGCTTGAAAGTGTGATTGGTGAATCGAGCAGGAGGTATGCAATGTAAAAGAGGAGAATTGAACGTAATAAAGTGGCGTTTGACATGCTGGTGGCTTTCGATGGGTCCAAAAGATTCCTGGTTGGAGTGGGTTGATTTGGAGCCATCGTTCATTCTTCATTCTTTCGAAACCTTTGTCAGCATTGCAGCTCTAATTGGGAATTAGGACATCACCAGAGAATGGAAAAAAATTGGACCTTCTTTCGACCCAATGCCACAAAGAGACACATCATCCATCATTCTGATTCCCTAATCATGGTTTTCTTCTCATCAACTACAACCACATACCTCCGTTGCGCCTTCTTGTTATTTCTTGCCTTCCAATTCATCAAGGATTCATCCCAGATCACAGAGCATCCGCTCATAGTCGTGTTTGGCCAGGCCATGGAATTGAATCATGCCGCCATCAATGAACACAACAGCACAGTCACGTCATTACTCGCATCGATATTCGCATCACTTGCCATTGTGGATTTTGTCCAGCTTACTGTGGGTAATGTAACTTACTTTGACAACATTGTGCCCGTGAGATTGATTTTGGCATTCACAGTAACTGCAGTGGCGTACTTGAAAGACGGTCCACTGGCCAAAGATGCTGTATTCGTTTGGGGTTTCGTTGAGGTTTGGTTCAACTTCTTGATCTACAATGTGTTGACCCAGGAGAGGAAGGATAAAGAGAAGAAGCAACAAGAACAAATGGAGAAAGAGATTTTGGAGGCTGAGCAGAATGGTGAATTGGATAAGTTAGCAGCCAAGTATGCATAAATCAAGGAATAAAAAGGAAACCACAGAAATTGTATTGTCTTAAAATGTACTAGTCTCTATTAGTTGAATCTATATTTTGGCGGTAACTTGTCTAGTTTGGGTTTCTTCCACCATAGGTTTCTTAGCCATGTTCCGTGTAACGCTTCTTTCAGCTCGTCAAAGAAATCCATTTCTTCCCAACAATTCCTGTCATTGAAATCACACCCCATCATATTCACCAGGAAATCCCTTCCTGTTTCATTGTAGAAGAAAGAATCTTCCTCTGAAAATTGAGGACAAGCCTTTGATGGTAAAGAATTTATCAGTCTAGTTGGAACGAAGCCAACTCTTTCTCTCACCCAACCAAAGTTATCATAGTAATATTCCAGTGCATTACGCTCACCATTGGTCCATTCATTGATTTTTTGAAGGTATATCACTGGGTCAAAAAGTGTATCAAGCAGGAAAGAGGACCACTTGGTCTTCTTCAAGAAGAATGAATTGAGATTGAAACCACCACAATCTTGTGACAGAATCAAGTTCACTGGCTGATTGTTTCTGAAATATGGCAAATCCGTTCCTAGATCATTAGGGTTGAAGAAGGTCAAATCTCTAGTGAGCACTTCATCTAGCCTGTCAAACAATAGCTGCTCTAAAGAAATCTGTGGTTCCATTATCAGAGTGAGTAGATCCACATACCATACCCAGTCTCCGTTTGAGGCATTAGCCATCGCATCGCGAATGATATCAAACTTCTGCCAGCCCTCCCTGTGTTCATTGGAATACTTCTTTGCACGGGTATAGTCCTTTATGATGAGATCATAGCCATGCTTGGCAGCATATGCCCTCTTGTCCTCCAAACTGATACGTTCCATATGCCATTGATTAGGACGCTTCCAGTCATGTACCCCACCTCCAATATTGGCACCCAGGACTATCAAGACTCTGTTCTTGGAAGAGTAGGTCTCGGTGCCCTCATACTCGAATGACTCCACGCCATACTCATCAAAAACATAGGGCTCTTTGTCTTCGAATTGTCGGCGTGCTGAGGGAGGAAGACCGCCTTGTCTATGAGTCTTCTGGTAAGGGAAGAAGCCAGAGCCACCGCCTGTCACTCCATACCCGTATGGCGAATCGTCAATAACTTCAACACTGTTCCCTGTTAAACTGGAAAGGAAATACATGAGGGGAATGGATAGAAGGGAAACAACAGCCAAGTACATCCGCTTCCTCTGCAGCTGGGAAACTAAATATCTGAGAATTGCAATGACCCTTCTAAACATAATGACTTTTATTGGTATAAGCCAAATGCTCTATTATTCAGAGTATATTTCAAGCGGAAGGTCCAAGGTGGCGAAGTGAATGATATGTTCCCCTAGAATTATGGTGTGAGTGGTCTTTATTATTCTTGAAAGATCAAAGACCTTCAGAGCTTCTGGGCCGTGGTTTAAGTGTTTTTTTTTGGCCACATTGTAACCAGCACCTTTTGAGGCACCAGGGTACCTAGTTAAAAGACGCAGAGACGAAGAATTAGAGCAAACATATAAGTCAAATTTAACGAAGGAATAGGCTCCCTTGAGTCATGTTGATCTACCCTCATGCTGCACTGTGTCGTTCATAACTCCTCTAGTGTTTTCGGTTCAAAGATTCCCTGGAAACAGATACGTTTACCTGGTACGGACCACACAGATCGGGATGAAAACGGGTGTTTCCTCTTTTCAACCAGCAAAAGTACGGAATAAATAGGATAAACTTCAGCTTGAATCATCTGGAGAGTCATTTCACCGCTTTTCGAACAGGGAGAACAAATAAGGTCGAAAATGTGTCAAACTTCTTATCTGAGTCCCCTATTATAACCACTTTATTCAACCATTTACCTATGAACAGCTGAGATAGCCGCGGGAAATTTATCGGTCTTTGGTCACACTCTCACATGACTATATCTGCAAGAATTCTAGAGAGTTTTTGTCCACTCGTGGGAGCATTTTTTGTCCAAATTTTTGGACGTTTCGGCAATCGATGATTGGCCGAAGAACAGGATTTCCAGTTGATAAGACAAACTCTACAGTTGAACGTGCAAAACGGCCGTTTTGAGAAAAGAAGAAAGTGGTGGTGTCTTTCGAACAGAAGGAAATAAAGAGGGGCAGTCTAGGAGCAAAGGTGAAGGTTCTTGTACTCCACTTTCGACCTCTCTCTCTTGTATCTCTCGATTCAATACTCTTTTCGTCAATGCAAATGTCCAATGAAAGACAGTGACGTTTTGCTTTTGCAGCCTAAGAAATGAGTGGGAGTCTTCACCGGAGCTTAGATGTAACTACAACCTCTGGACTCTAGAGTTTAGAAGAATCCACTTCACCCACCTTCTCCACACTCGAGTGGGATCTCTTGCCGTACTAGCCATTCTAGACGAACTTCCTTTACCCCAGATTCTATCCTTTAACCACCGGGGCATTCTCTACCTTTGACACATCTCTACACTGTTTTCACCGGGGTTCTGTCGCTTATTCGAGCTTAGTTTGGGTGGGAGAAAGTCTGGGGTTCAGGTCCAAGGGAGTTTAGCACAACAACTTGACGGGTATGTACTCCGGAATGAAGTTTGTCCAGAGAAGCTCAGCCGTGGCCCTGTGTCAAAAGTGTGGGAGTACTCTTTCTGACTCCCGTGCTCAGGAATCAATCTATGTCGACTTTGTATACCGGCACTGTAGCAAAAGTAAATGTTTTTAAAATCAAAGTAGTCCTTAGAGCCCATTCCTTGGGCATTTAGACACCATTTAACCCAATGATCATCATTTTGAGGTCTCTATTGACTCATGATCACACCGTCCAACGTACCCCAGATTTTGTCCCAAATGAAAAGTCCCCCCACGGGTTTCACCCACCCACCTTCTCGGTGTTTCCTTCTAGCTTATGCTAACCTTCCTTCTAGCTCTAGGCGGATCTAGCGGGAACCCATCGGCATTCGCCCCACTAAACCAGACGCCGTGTCCCAAGACAAATGAGTAACAGCCCAGGACAAAAAACTTAAATCGTCACTGGGTTTTTTTTTTTTTATCAGCTGGTGGCTGCTGCTATTTAAACAACCCTACTCCCACCAATTATTTTCTCTTGCTTTAACTGGTTGCCTAACACGAATCCAATGTCTTTGTCTGAGAACCTTGCTGTGCCAGACCACGGCCACATCGACAAGATTAGACGCCACTCTGTCATTGGCGGCAAGACCTCCAAGATCCTGGTCGCCAATAGAGGTGAAATCCCTATCAGAATCTTCAGAACTGCCCATGAGCTGTCAATGCAGACTGTTGCTATCTACTCCCATGAAGACAGACTATCCATGCACAGACTCAAATCCGATGAGTCTTACCCAATTGGTGAGAAGGGTCAATACTCCCCAGTCCAGGCCTACCTACAGATTGACGAGATCATCAAGATTGCTAAGGAGCACGATGTTGATATGATCCACCCTGGTTATGGTTTCCTATCTGAGAACGCCGAGATGGCCAACAAGGTTGCTGCGGCCGGTATCACATGGATTGGTCCAACTGGTGATATTATCGACGCCGTTGGTGACAAGGTCTCCGCGCGTAACTTGGCTGCTGCTGCCGATGTCCCAGTTGTTCCAGGTACCCCAGGTCCAATTGACACTGTTGAAGAAGCTGAGGCTTTTGTGCAGAAGTACGGTTACCCGGTCATTATCAAGGCTGCCTTTGGTGGTGGTGGTAGAGGTATGAGAGTTGTCAGAGAAGGTGATGATATTGGTGATGCCTTCCAAAGAGCTCGTTCCGAGGCATTGACTGCTTTCGGTAACGGTACCTGTTTCATTGAGAGATTCTTGGATCAACCGAAACACATTGAAGTTCAATTGCTTGCCGATAACTACGGTAATGTTATCCACTTGTTTGAGAGAGACTGTTCTGTGCAAAGAAGACACCAAAAGGTTGTCGAGGTTGCTCCAGCTTTGACCTTGCCTCAAGAACTTAGAGACGCCATTTTGACCGATGCCGTCAAGTTGGCCAAGACTGCTAACTACAGAAACGCTGGTACTGCTGAGTTCTTGGTTGATAACGAAAACAGACACTACTTCATTGAGATCAACCCAAGAATTCAAGTCGAACACACTATTACTGAAGAGATCACCGGTGTTGACATCGTGGCTGCTCAGATCCAGATCGCTGCTGGTGCCTCTCTAGAACAGCTAGGATTGCTACAGGACAAGATCACTACTAGAGGTTTTGCCATTCAATGTCGTATTACCACTGAGGACCCAGCCAAGAACTTCCAGCCAGATACTGGTAAGATTGAGGTTTACAGATCTGCCGGTGGTAATGGTGTCAGATTGGATGGTGGTAACGCTTTTGCTGGTGCCGTCATTTCCCCACACTACGACTCCATGTTGGTGAAGTGTTCTTGTTCTGGTTCCACCTACGAGATTGCCAGAAGAAAGATGTTGAGAGCCTTGATTGAATTCAGAATCAGAGGTGTCAAGACCAACATTCCATTCTTGTTGACTCTGTTGACCAATGAGGTCTTCATTAACGGTAGCTACTGGACCACTTTCATTGATGACACTCCAAAGCTTTTCGAGATGGTCTCCTCTCAAAACAGAGCCCAAAAGCTATTGGCTTACTTGGCTGACTTAGCCGTCAACGGTTCCTCCATCAAGGGCCAAATTGGTTTGCCGAAGTTGACCAAGGACGCCACCATCCCTGCTATCCACGATGCTCAAGGTGAAGTCATTGACATCAGACAAGCCCCACCAAAGGGCTGGAGAGATGTCTTATTGGCTGAGGGCCCAGAGGCCTTTGCTAAGAAGGTGCGTGAATTCAATGGTACTTTGATCATGGACACCACCTGGAGAGATGCTCACCAGTCTTTGCTAGCTACTAGAGTCAGAACCTACGACTTGCTGGCTATCGCTCCAACCACTGCTCATGGTTACGCCGGTGCTTTTGCCCTTGAGTGTTGGGGTGGTGCTACTTTCGATGTCGCTATGAGATTCTTGCACGAGGACCCATGGGCCAGATTGAGAAAGTTGAGAAAGGCTGTTCCAAACATTCCATTCCAGATGTTGTTGAGAGGTGCCAACGGTGTTGCCTACTCTTCTTTGCCAGATAACGCCATTGATCACTTTGTAAAGCAAGCCAAGGACAATGGTGTTGATATCTTCAGAGTCTTTGATGCTTTGAACGATTTAGAACAATTGAAGGTTGGTGTTGAAGCCGTCAAGAAGGCTGGTGGTGTCGTTGAAGCCACTGTGTGTTACTCTGGTGACATGTTGCAACCAGGTAAGAAGTACAACTTGGAGTACTACTTGAATATCACTGAGAAGATTGTTGCTGCGGGTACTCACATTTTGGGTATCAAGGATATGGCTGGTACTTTGAAGCCACAAGCTGCCAAGCTCTTGATTGGTGAGATTAGAAAGAAGTACCCAGACTTGCCAATCCACGTCCACACTCACGACTCTGCTGGTACTGGTGTTGCTTCTATGGCTGCTTGTGCTCATGCTGGTGCTGATGTTGTTGACGCTGCTACCAACTCATTGTCCGGTTTGACTTCTCAACCATCCATTTCTGCTCTTTTGGCCTCCCTTGACGGTGAGATTGATACTGGTATCAACGCTGCCCACGCAAGAGAGATTGACGCCTACTGGGCTGAGATGAGATTGTTGTACTCTGTCTTCGAGGCTGACTTGAAGGGCCCAGATCCAGAAGTCTACGAGCACGAGATTCCAGGTGGTCAATTGACTAACTTGTTGTTCCAAGCTCAACAGGTTGGTTTGGGTGAACAATGGATCGAAACCAAGAAGACCTACAGAGAGGCCAACTACTTGCTGGGTGACTTAGTTAAGGTCACTCCAACTTCTAAGGTTGTTGGTGATTTGGCACAATTTATGGTTTCCAACAAGTTGACTTCGGAGGATGTGAAGAGACTGGCTAACTCCTTAGACTTCCCAGACTCTGTCTTGGACTTCTTTGAAGGTTTGATTGGTCAACCATATGGTGGTTTCCCAGAGCCTTTGAGATCAGACGTCTTGAGAGGTAAGAGAAGAAAATTGGATGTCAGACCAGGTTTGGAATTGGCTCCATTCGATTTCGCCAAGATCAAGGAGGACTTGCAATCCAGATTCACCAAGATCACTGAGACTGATATTGCTTCTTACAACATGTATCCAAAGGTTTACGAAGACTACAGAAAGATCCAGGAGCAATACGGTGACTTGTCTGTCCTACCAACCAGAAACTTCTTGGCTCCACCAAAGATTGGTGAAGAGATCACTGTCATCATTGAGCAAGGTAAGACTTTGATCATCAAGTGTACCGCTGTTGGCAACTTGAACGATGAGACTGGTACCAGAGATGTCTACTTTGAGTTGAACGGTGAACTAAGAAAGGTTACTGTCAATGACAAGACTTCCAAGGTTGAGACTGTCTCTAGACCAAAGGCTGACTCTCACAACCCTAACCAGGTTGGTTCTCCAATGGCTGGTGTTCTTGTTGAGGTTAAGGTTCACAAGGGCTCTGAAGTCAAGAAGGGTCAAGCTGTTGCTGTCTTGAGTGCCATGAAGATGGAGATGGTTATCTCTTCTCCAGCTGATGGTCTGATTGGTGATGTCTTGGTTAAGGAAGGTGATAATGTTGATGCTGGTGATCTGTTGGTTGTTGTTGAGCCAGCTGAAGCCACTGAATAGACTCTTCGATAGATTTCAATTCAGTTACTTTGTACATTATAACAATAAGAGGGTATTTATTTATTATAGCACCTTGTAATCTTGCATATGGTGAGTAATATCAGAAAAATAAACACACACTGCAACTCTACAAGTAAGCGTCATATGTCACTCGTCATTCTATATTATGTAATCAATATTGGTGTTTGGGTGTTACCCTGCACCATCGACCATTTTCATTTGGCTTCCACCTCCACCTTTCCTCTCCAGCTTCTGTGATTTAAGAAAAACACCCTAAGCTCTCCCAATCAGTACAAAATGGGACACCATGGACATGGCCCTGAGCGTTAGTATCCTTTAATACCAATTTCTGATCTTGAACATCCGTTGAAGGGTAGATATTGATTGCCGTTTCTAGCAGTCTCGTCTAACAACAAACCAAACAGCATTAATCAAAGACCCAGCATTTGAGAGATTCTACCGTAAGTATACTTCATTCATTGTTCTAAATGCTTTGTTCTAACAAGTGAGTTAGGTTTCAGGGAAACAGCTGGTCAGAGATTCAAAGTTACGCCAAAGAACTTGGTACCAATTGTTGCCCTATTGGTTGTGATCCCATCTGGTTTAACTTGGTTGGCCTACAACTCTCAAGGCAGATACTTCAGAGGGCCAAAGAGACGTACTGAGCCAATCAATGAAACAGAGTTCAAGTTACGCTAAGTTGCAATGGCTTTGAAGAGTCTACGTATCCTATATTTATTTATTTTCTATTTATTGTTTATCCCATATTATTTATTCGTTTGACTACATCGATAATTAATCAAACCCAATGAACTATGATATGTATTAACCTCGCTGTAAACCTTATAATTCCCCTAATGGGATAATAACCTGAAAATAAAATAAAAAGAGCTGGAATTAAAACAGCCCTATAGAAAAACGGTCAACAAAAGGGACTGGTATGAATCTCCTAATAGCAAACATCAAAACTGGGATGAATCATTTATCTCCCAGGATTCACTTTAAACTCAATCATCCCCATTTTCATCTCTTTTAGATGCACATTCGGATCAATAACATCGCCTGTCTTCACAAACGCACCGCTCTTCTTCTTTGGTTTAGCGCCAATGTTAATGTTCTCAGCACTAGAGTTTGCAGAGCCAGAATAGCTTTCTGGGCTAATCTTCTGAAGTGTCAGAGGCCCCGCAGATGGGTGACTTACACCTTGGCCTGTCCTGATAGTGGCAGAGTTGAGTGGAGATGCACCAGATGCATCAGAGTTAGTTGGGGAAGAAGAGTTTGGTGAATACAGAGATGTATCGATTAATGGAGGTTTGGAAAACTTTGGCATTCTTGCGCTTGGTGGAGCAGAAATTGAGCCATTGGTCTGGGGTGACTTTCTTGGGGTAGTTTTGGTCTTCGATCTCTCCTTTTCTCCTGTCTTTTCAAAGACAAACTCGTAATTCTTCTGGGGTGTCTTCTTCAAGCCACCCTGTGAGAAGGGTTTAATTAAACCGTCTTTTGAGCTTACTGAGCCTGATTTTGGTGAATTCAAGAAGTTGTTGAAGTTCTTGGAAAAATCCAGTGTCCCATACATGGGTTTTGTTGAAGCAGATGGCGTTGAAAGAAAACTCTTTGACTTCTTCAGGAGTATCTTTGATGTTGTACCAATCACAGCATTGTTAGGAGCACTTGAAAAAGAATTCTTTTGCACTCTGTTCAAACTAGTAGCAGAACTGGATCTGTTCATAGGCGGTTTGGCAGGACGCTTTGCCGAAGGTGGCTTTGATGCAAGGTTCTTGGAAACTGGTGGCGTTGGTGGTGAGCTGGAAGACTTCTTGGAAACTTGATTCTTGGATCGTATTCTCTGTTTCTGATTTGGTAACGGTGGTTGGCCTTGTATGAGAGGTGATGAGAACCCCTTGCTTCGAGCAGAAAATGGGCCTTCTTCTTGCACTGGTGTATAAATCAGATCCTGCTGCACCACTTGGGGAGATTGAGGGATTGGGTGTAGCTGTGGATTCAAGAGTTGTGGTTGCATGTGAGGAGGTAAGTTCTCAACCATAATATTCTGATTAGCGAGTGGTGCCAAGTTCCCATTTAGATCAGAATGGCCATTGTTGAATGGCTGAAACATTTTCTGGTTCTGAATCTGTGCTTTGAATTGACTTGCAAGTACATGCTGCTCATGGTGCTGTTCCAAGTGAAATTGTTGCTGTTTCAAGAATTCGTCCTGCTGCAATTTCTCATGCATTTGCTGTTGTTGATGCTGCTGCTGCTGCTGCTGCTGCTGAAGAAAAAGATTATGTTGATGTTGCTGAAGATGTACTTCAGACAGTGGGACACTGCTTTGAACTGGGATATTCCCCAAAACAAACGGAGCTGAAGGATACACAACTGGAACCTGAGTATTAGGGTGCATACCTTGAACAGGAAGTATCTGCAGAAGAGCGGGTACTGCAACTGGAGGAGACTTCTGGGATTCATTCAAAGTCAGTGCTTGAACAATCTTTTCAGGTTCAAAGCTCCCAGAAAGGGGAGAAGAATTCTGGAGGACGGTGTCATTAGACTCAACTCTATCCATAGTTGTCGTAAATGACAGCAAGGGATCCTCCTCTAACAAACTCTCAATAGTAACTTCTTGGTGTTCACCTTGAGTAGCAGAGGTTGATCCAGCAAACCTGTTGCGCGAAAGAAGTTCATTTGTAGCTTGCAAGCCGGCCACAATATCCTCCGGCGTTTTATTCAGCAAACTGTCATAAAGATCATCCGGAAACTGAGGTTCTTGGGTTTGTTTGGTCTGAATTGGGTGGTTCTGTGAGGAGTTACCACTAAGGTTGACTCGGGAGTTAGAATCAAAGTTATGGAACATCTCGGTACAGGTCTTGTCAGGACTCTCTCTCTCTCTCTCTCTCTCTCTCTCTCTCACTAGATAACAAAACGAATGATAAAAAACGCGTCGGATGATAGACAAACGATCGAGTCTGAGAATGGAAATTCAGTTCAGTAGCAATAGATACTAGCCAGTAGCACTATTGTGGGCGTATTGGCCACTGCGTATAACTCTCTGTCAGAAACAGGTGGTGGTAAATGAGCTCACAATGGACAGTAAAGAGATATCCAAACACAATATAGTGCCAGTTGAAATGGATGTGGGAAGTAGAAGCGAGTGACTGCGGGGGTTGCACTATGAGACTGGGCTGTGTGTCTGTGCTCTTCAGTTGGATCTGCTCTTAGTTTTCTGTGATAGATAGAGAGAGTATTGATTTGTGTAAGTGCACTCACTCCTAGCTCATCTTTTCTGCCTGCCAGCATTTCGCGAATTTTGCCTTGCTTTTGAAAGCAAATTACCCGCGTTTTTTAAACCGTGGAAATTTCCACATGAGTAAGTTATCCGTATTCGGTAATAGTTATGAGCTCTTGCCAAGTGGGGTTTTTAACAGATACGCGATGCGATATCGATACCTTTGAAAATCCCTGTGGAGATCTCTTCTCTCCATACAACATCATCCCCAAAGCCATGAGTTTCTTAGAGTTTATGAATGATCAGTTCAGCGCAAAGTACTCCTTTGTGGCAGATATGGTGTGTGTGCAAGTCGTGCGCTTTGCACCTTTCACCCTGTACATCTTGAGAGATCCTCGAGGAGCTGTGAACAACCTATCCTCCCGTACAAATAGTCGGTTTAACCACTTCCAAGCGTTCTTTGCTTCGACAATGCTTAATGGTCCAGACTTTTTCGCACGAGTCTTCCCGTTCTATTTTATTTTCATTTAGAACCAACCATCAGGATACTCTGGACGGAGTTGGTTTGGTTCTGTGCCTCTCTTATCCCACGACTAAAAATTGGTCTTCCCAAACCATCTAAAGGAAATGGTGGTAAGTATCCCATATACTATAACTTCTCAGATCGAACTCCACCTTATGACAGTGGCTCATTGGTTCATCTGAGGCTACACGACCACAGATTTGAGGAATATTTCCAGCACTTGAATCCAATCGTGAATACGAAGGTGTGCTGTGTCAGGTCGTTTTGTGTAAGCTTGGTTAACCAACAGCTAGCCCTACTTTCCCCTATATACAGGAGTAGAAGTGATAAGTTTTACCTGTGTATCTCTCCATAAATTAAATTTCATCGATCGGTACCTGAACTGTTGGAATAATGACTGAACGATTGCACAATAGAAACTGATACACCTTGATAACAACCAGTCATAGAAGCTACATATAACTTTCAGTAATTCCCAATATTAAAAAACACACGCTTGTAATAACCATTGATCCCTTTGACCCAATAATTAAAACTTATAAAACCCAATTATCTCTATAAAACAAACAAACAAACAAACAATCATTACCAAATTATGCATAGGATCCCCTGTGTGTATCCTTAATTCAACCTTAATACTTTAACCTCATAAATACACTTAATCCCAAATAGTAACACAAAACAAACTCAAGTAATCCAAAATCCAAATAGAAAAAAAAAAAGGACAATTAATAAACCCAATCCATGTGCCAATCATAAAAATTTGGCAAACTTGTCGTCATCTAGCCACCCAATCTTCTCAAAAGCTGCAAACAATCTGCTTGCCTTGTTCACATCAATTCTGCAAGATTTCTGGGCATCTGTTCTTCTGAAAGGTAGATCTTTCTTCAATCTAACAATCTTCTCCATGAACAATCTTCTCTTTGAGTCCAAGTAGAGATTACATGGCAGTCTCAAGATTGACGCCAAAGTAACTTCTGCTGGATGCAATTTGCTAATCAACGGATCAGAGGACAAATCCATTGGTGCACCCTTCCATTCAACCTTTAAACATCTCGAGTTATTAGGTAAAAGGGAAACATCCGGAGAATAATCTGGAAGAGACTCCCAATCAATGTTCAATGGGGCAGCCGGTGAGGAAGTTGCAGCTGGCTTTCTCTTTCTCACTGGGGTAGAGACTCTTGATGGAACATCAGAATCAATGCCAGAAAATTGAGGTTGTGAAGAGCTTTCTCTAACGACACGACGTGTTCTAACCTTTTCCTGCTGAGAACTGTAATCAGAATCAGAATTGTAATTGTTTCTCTGATATCTGTTGGAGAAATAAGATGTCGTTGGGGCATCCTGATATGTGTTCTTGATCAATCTTCTAGGAGCAAACTTTCTAGTTGTGTAAGCCTTGTTGATCTTGACAGGAGCTCTGCTTGAGCGACAGGTGTACTGTCTGATGAAATTCAACTGCGAATGTTTGAAACTCTTAGTGCCAATATTAGCCCATGCATTGATGACCAGAGGGTAGTTCTCGTGGTTATTCAATGGAAACTCCTTCAAAGATGTTTGGTTATTCTTCAAAACAATGATGGTCTCAATTGGCTTCTCGCTGACAATAGCTTTCTTAGCTTCTCTGCCTTGAACTTCCTTAAGCACATTCGGAGCTAGAGATGTCTCGTTGGATTGGTATGGTGATAGTGGTGGCGAAAGGATAGACAAGTCAACTGAAGCTTTGCTCATCTTTCTGGAAATTTGCCCCACACTCTCCTTCTCAGGTAGTGGCCCATGGAATAGCTCAGCTGTTGGGAGATCTGGCGTCATGGTGCCAAACGAAAACTCGTGTATCGACATGCTATCTGAACTTTTCGATCGGTGATGACGGAAACGTCTAAAGTGTTTGTTGACTGATCGTGAAAAATCTAAAGCTTTGAGCTGTTGATATCCTTGACACTGAACGTTCACGCAAGGTTAGAGGGTGGATTTTTCTGGACTCATTCGGTATATATACCACCAAGAAAAAAAAATTTGTGTCTTTTCTTTTTTTTTGTCTGTTTGTCGCTTTATCAGGTTTTGGCGCAAAAGAAAAGAGGCACCACATGCATGTTTTTGCATAAAACTGTAAAAAGGCATGACCGATTCCGTGGAAACCATTCCATTCCAGAAAGCTAGTTGTGCGTGTGGGTACCAATTAAGCCCGAGCTGCAATTGATCTTAGATTTTAAAGTAATGGGATCAATTGATACAATTGAGTCTACCTGGTCTGAATTGATCCTCTTCAAAAAGTCATCCTTGAGAGAGAATCCATTGCTCTCATTTGATTCTTGCGAGATCCTTTTTCTTTACTTCTCCGTTAGTTTTTAAACTGTAAAGTCTTTATCATGCCGCATTCCGCAGATTTTACGTATTTTTTTTTTTGTATGTGGCTGAGGAAACAGATTTTGGCAAGACTGTCCGCTTTTTTTCGTTTTTGATGCTCCCATTTGGCGAAACTGCGGAAATGGGAAATACTTGTGACACCATCGATGATCACTTGGTCATCTATCTATGTTTTCTAACCGTGTGCTTCTGTGATACCTTGCTGTAGAAAGGAGTGATAGCAAAGAATTCCAAATATCACCTGTTACATGTATATTATCAAATCCCATGAATGATTGCCAGAGATTATTTTTCACAAGGGAAAAAGGCAGCTTTGAAGGAGCATGTTATCTTCATTTTGACACAAAAGTGTACCTATAGTCACACTTCTTCCAACTCGACCATGCTGTTTTGAACCGCTCAAGGATAAAGAGGAATTAGAAGGTAATAACAGTACCTCAATGCCACTTAAAAGTTTTAATTGACCCCTTCTGTTCAAAGAATTATTCGAACTGAAGACACGAAGTCGATTGGAGAAAAGTGGCACATTTCGATTCAATCATCTTGCTTTCTCGAAATCTTTGGGCCTTAACGAGAATCTAGCCAAGATCATTCAACCAGAAATAAATCACATCACATACTATTTATTCGAATATTATAAGAATCTTACTGGGTAACAAGCATCCCCATAACTCTGGTGCGTGTGATATCCACTTTTCCTGAGCTGTGACAGGTCAGATTACGTTTAGCCAAAAGCAGATGATATTTCGCCAAAATGACGCCAAAGAAAAAGTGACGCAAAATCATTTTAAGTTTTGTCTGGTTGTGGGTTGAAGAGGGCCCAGATGCCCAACCATGAGACACATTTGGTTAGTCCCGATGGTTCGCCGTAGTTCTAGGTAACGCTTCTAGAAAATTTATCCTTTTCACCGCTTGAAGTAACAGAGAACTAACAGAAATTTCTGAATTATGGTGTTACGGGGGAAGGGTCAATAACAAACCTTACTACTTCACCATATTTCTCAACTTAATTACAGTGAGTCTAGAAGCCCAAATTTTCAGCCCATACCTTGAGTGAACCAGCAGCTTTTTCTTTTGCTGACCACAACTGAAGGAAAAAGAAACGGTTTTTTGTTTTTTTTTTCTGTTAAGGCCACTCCGTCAACAACCTAATATCCCGTGACTGGTTCTCCTAGTTCTTTGACACCCGTACATCTTCCAAGTTGAGATCAACTCGGACATCAATAGGTCCCAATCCGCAGAGACCATTCTTATGACTCGTAGCCCAACTTCTGCTTTAGGGACTTTCGAACCATTTTAACCAATTCAATTTTGCGGGCTTTGAATCTTATCTTTATGCCAGTTGACCGTTGAAAATCTTCGCGGACTTGCAGGAACCCCAGTCAAGCGGCCCGGTCCAGACTTCGATCAGACTCAGGCTCGTTTTAATTCAAGTCCGAGGAAGGCGGATCCGGTGTCCAGTGTATGGCGTGTATGGACAATCTATTGAAAGATGTCATTAATGCTTAGATATTTTCCACTACAAGCTGGATGGCGACTTAAGAATATTCTTTGAGGTTTGAAGACACACTCCCTTTAAGACACCACCAATTCCTCTACTTTTGGACCCCATACATTGATTTTGCCGTCAACTGTGCCAGAATAGAAAGTGGCTGTACTATTACCAGGATAAGCAATACAACAACTTCTAGAGTTTTCTTGTAGATTCCTCCTGAGTTTCGCTACCAACTTCCCATCTTGTAGCCTGAAGACAAGTATCTCGCCGCTATCGGATGGGTACCAGATGTATTGGATCTCAGTTTCTCTTATTGGGCTCAAAAGAATAGATTTATAACTTGGAACCTTATTCTTAACAAAAGGCCCAAAATTCAATAGTGTATTGACACCTTTTACATCGTCCAAGTCCCATACTCTGATCTTTTCGTCATGTCCAGTTGTTATCAAAGTTTTGCCATTTTCTGTCCAACAGAGTCCGTTCACTCCATGCGAGTGTGCATTCACGTCACTCTTAACAATGCCAACTTTCCTGCTTCGGTTATAGAGTTGTGTATCTGCCTCCTTTTCTGCTCTGTTCATGTCTAACTGTGTCAAACAAGAGTCCGTTCTCCTTATATCCCAGATTCTAACCTCACCAGCACTACTCCCACTAGCAACAATATATGAATCATTAGGCGACCATTTGCAACTCAGGACAGTTCCATTATGGCCTGTCAAACTATGTACTGCACTTGTTGTTCTCAAATCCAGCAGTCTCACATGTGAAGAGTCACAACAAGCCGCAATCAATGAGTTCTGGCCCGTTGGATTGGTATCAAAACAATTGACTTGTGAATCCATCCCAAAACTGAAAGCCTCCTGGAAAGAGTTCGAGTCCCAGACTCTCAGCGTGCTGTCGTAAGAGCCAGAAAGAAACATCCCTGTGTCAAATGGCCACCACTGTACCATGGTGACGCCGAAACTGTGACCATCATTGAGTTTGCTAACATTACCCATTAGGGTCGCTCGGTTGTTGGCCCCACTTGAGTCAAATACTTTGATTGAGCTGTCTGCTGAGCCACATAGCAGGAACCTTCCTTCTGACTTATCGAAATCCAGAGAGTTGATGCTGGATGGTTGCTTCTTCAAGGGAAACTTTGGATGGTCCAACGCACCTAGATTATAATAGAGTGACTCAGTGATGACTCGTTCAAACTGCCAGGTGGTCAGCTTTCCCAAAGACCGCTCCAGTAACAGTGATTGCATGATTGCATGTTTGTTGAAAGATATTGCAGTTTTTCTTTTTTTTGGGAAAGTGGCAAAAACATAATCTTTTGTTTACTTTTTGAAAACTACAAAAAACCTCTCAAGGTCCAACAAAACAGCACACACATCAATTGATTTCCTCATCCCAAATGTCACCCTCATAGTTTTCAGTAGAATAATAAGTGGAAAGTTGACCCTCACGTGCTTTATCCAAATACGGCTCGCTCTCAATGCGCTTCCTTTCGTGTGCCTCAAAGAAATCAATGAAGTCGTCAATCCCCACATCATCACAATATTGAGCCCTCAAAGATTCAACATCAGCGTTCTTGTTGCATTTCGACTTTAAGATTGGTTTTAAATAACTCAACTTCTGCTCTAGCAATTCTCGGTCCATCGAGTTGAACGATGTCACTCTAAAGAACTTGGAGTTTCTCAATTGCTTATTCACACAAGAGTGTGCAGGGGCTAAACGCAATGTACCATTGTTCTTATACAAGTCTGCTCTCCGTCTGTTCTTATTCTTTGCGTCAAGGGACTGCCTATGGCTCTTGTCCCGATTGCTATACTTCAACCTTTTAGAACCATCATAGAATAATATCTGAGCAAACTTGTCGAACTTGATGGTGGTGTCAAAGGTCCCAGAGTCAGATGAATTAGTTGACTTTGTGGTGGCATAGAACCTGGGGTTTTTGATGTCAATAGGAGTGTTCTCATCAGTGGAAGCAGAGATCAAGTTCTCTGAAGGAAAGTAAACAGAGTCAATTGGGTTGCCTTCAGAGATTTCTCCGCTAATGTCAAAGACCAAATTGTGACTTTTCAAAGCCGGTATAACAATTGAAACTGCAGAATAGTTCGATGATGAGTTACTTGCTGATCTAGAACTCTGATTAGAAGAACCATTACTTCTGAATGCCGACTTAACCTTCTGGATCACTGATCTTGTTCGGTTAGCTCCCTCTGTTCTGTCTGGTTCATTCTGTGACAACGCAGAATGTGAACTAGGCTCGTTTTCCTCAATTAGAAAGAACTCTTTGTCAATATCCTCTGATTCTTCTTCGCTACCAGTGAAAGACTTGACCCCTTTGTTTACTTCTTCGCCTGTGACAAATAATTCTCTCACAATATCAGATGTGGGGCAAGGCAATTTCTCAATGGATTGGTTAGGACTTTTGTCTTCAATTTCTGATGTCCCCAGAAGAGTTTTATCGGAAGAAAGGGCATCGTCAACTCCACACATTAAGTCTGAACAACCATTCAACTTGTCGAGGATCGCATGAATTGTCCTATCAACACCTGTATCTACCAAACTGATGGAGGAGTCATCAGAGAATTCTGGATTCACACCAAAGACTTGATTCTTCAACATTTGAAGATTTTCAAATGTCAATTCATTCAACGGACTGAAAACTGGGATGCTCAAATCATTATCAGGCTCAACGCTGGTTGCTTCCTTCATCCTCTCAAAATAGGTGTTGAAATTTTGCGTTCTATACTGATTGTAGCAGGAGAATACGTCCTCGGGAACTTCTTCGACTCTGTTGTTATTTCCGTCTTGTTCATTGTTCTTTTCCTTCTTATAGTGGCCAAGAAGTTGTATTAGCTTCTGCTTTTGGTAATAATGGACTTTGTTGACCCATACATGAAACCCATTGTGTGGCTTCTTCGTCTTGGAAACAGGTGTCCCATCTTCCTGAAAACTAATGGAGGATATTCCCGACTCACCGTCATCAAAATCAGAAATAGCTCCGGCCAGATCAGTGTGTTCACAATAAGGTTCATGCAGGTTAGCACTGTTTTGAAACCTCAATACACTGAACTTCTTTTCCAAGGTTTCCTCCTGCTTTGGAAACAATGAGAGATGGCTGAAAATTCTCGTCCTAGTACTTCTGGAACGGCGACTCCTTGTGAATCTTGATGAGATTCGTCTAATGGTGATTCTTCCCCGGGTATCCAGGGCTGTGCTATCTAATGAATTTTGTCTGAACTCATGGAATTGCTGTCTGATAGACATAGTGGCTTGGTAGACTAGATAGCAAAAAAAGTGATTGAGGGAGAGGAGTCCCTTAGTTGATTGTACGACCTTTTCTTCTCCCTTTTTTAACACAAGTTGAACAACTAGCCAATAGAATTAGCTTCAGACTTTCTTCAAGAGATTGTGTTGAGAGCTCACTATAGTTTTTTATCAGTTTTCTCGGGTGTTTTGTGGATTGACACAAAAGCTCATAAGAACGCTTCATAGGCTTTGATTTCACAGTAAGATTCTCATTTGCCGCACAAATTTTACTCAAAAACGGATGAAAATAATTCATCTAGCAGTTTGTCTTCTACACCACAGCAATTTCTATTTCGTATTTTTAAAGAGATTATTATAGAAAGATAAAAGATGGGGTGAAGTTACGCCGATTATGCCTGGAGCTAAAGGCAAAAAAAAAAAAAAAAAAAAAAAAAAAAAAAAAAAAAAAAAAAAAAAAAAAAAAAAAAAAAAAAAAAAAAAAAAAAGAGAATATGGAGCAGGGAACTTAAATGGTCCTGAAGCCAGTTTCACACAAATTCACCAGACCAGGAACTTTAGGCATGTCTTCCAGTCCAACACGGACCAATTAATCTAGTGCTAACATCAACCAGTCAATTAGAACCAGCAATACAAACCCTCTACCACGAGATTACAACATTCAAGACATGGTCTATTCAACTGAGAAGGAGCCTGACAGTGATGATAGTACCGAGAAACTTGCTAATCTCTCTATTGACTATGAAAGAGATGAAGATACTTATGATGATGCACATGAGTATCTACAATCAGAGCCAATGATCTGCTTAGATGAACTTGATGTGCCAAAAGATGAGAAGAGAATGCATCAATCAGACTCAGAATCGCCTGTACGCCAGAAGATTGAGAGACAGGTGGAGAAAGATAGTACCACAGACGGTGAGAATTTCCCATTACCTCCAAAGAAATCCTCATTTGAAAAGTATCTGAAATCCAAGCAGCGAGAAGAGCAGATCAAGCACTACAATGATAGTGTCATCAAGGAAACTCGCCAACAGAGAGCTGCACATAGGGCAAGAATACGACAAAGGGAAGAATTGTATGAAGAGGAAAACAAAGAAACCGCCTCTCTAGAAGGATCTCCTTCCAAGAAGGTGCGATTTAGGTTACAATGATTTCAAACTTACGGCTTTATGATTGAATGGTGTACGATGATCTCTATCTGTCAACTCTTCATTTCTTCTTTTGAGAGGTGGAGTTCTTTGGCAATTCTTTCAAAAATGGAATGAACTCTGGTTCACCTGGGATGTATTTTCTCAAAACTTCTGGGATAACCAAACCATCCTCTTTTTGGTAGTTCTCGAGGATACAACACAAAGCACGCTCAGTGGCACACAAGGTGGAGTTCAAGCAGTGAACGTACTTCTTTTCACGCTCGTTCAACTTCTTGATACCAGATCTGATCTCCAAATTTCTGGATTGGTAGTCAGTACAGTTGGAACAGGAAACCAACTCCTTGTACTCCTCTTGGAATGGGAACCAAGCTTCCAAATCATACTTCTTAGCAGCAGCATTATTCAACTCACCAGAGACAATACCAACAACTCTGTATGGCAATCCCAAAGATTGATAGAATTCTTCAGACAAACCAATCATACGGTCAAACTCAGCCCAGGACTTCTCTGGCTCAGTCAAACAGAATTGCTCAATCTTCTCAAAGGCATGAACTCTGAAGATACCCCAAGCATCTTTACCGTGAGAACCAGCTTCTCTTCTGAAACAAGAGGAGTAACCAGCGTAACGAACTGGCAATTGCTCGGCTGGGGATTCAAACCACTCATTCATGTGGTAAGCAGAAATTGGCTGCTCGGAGGTGGCAATCAAATACTTCTCATCGTCACCGTCAAGAACTTTATATAGTTCCTCATCAAACTCAGACAATTGTGCAGTCTTGGCCATCACGTCCTTGTTCATCATAACTGGAGCCTGCAATGGAGTATACCCATTCTTGCTCAAGAAACTCAAACCATAGTTGATCAAAGCTTGGTTCAAGAAAACACCATAACTTCTCAAGAAGTAACCACGGTGGCCAACAATGCGGACACCACGTTCTGGGTCGTAACCGTCTAGGCGTAGCAAGACTTCATGATGAGACAACTTGGCCTCAGCACCAGTAGCAGTCGCGATCTTGGCAACATTCTCAATTCCATTTGGCTTCCAGTCCTTAACTAATGTGTTGTTTTCCTCGTCGTTGGAGATTGGGACAGATTCATGCACAATGTTACCAACCTGGTTCACCTTGAACTTTAGAGCTTTCTCAGCCTCTTGTTCCTTCTCAGCTGAGGCCTTCTTCTTCTCTGCAATTTCATCCTTAGCCTTCAAAAGCTCAGATGCGTCTTCTTTGGCTTTGAACTTTAGACCAATCTCCTTTTGGATCTTGTTTTGTTCCTTGTTCAAGGAGTCCAAATCAAATCTTATCTTGGTCCATTCCTTGTATCCAGCGATGATCTCATCAACAAGTTCGACAGAAGCATATCTTGCTCTTTGAGATCTTCTAATGGCCTCTGGATCACCCCCCTTCTCTTCAATAAACTGAGCGATATCCAACATCTCTTCAGGGATTCACAAACACTTTCTTAATTCTTGGTGTGATGAGCTTGTCATTGAATTTTTCCATTTTGTTTAAAGTTCTTGCATAAGTCGTCTAGTCGCTGTACATGACATATATATCAGTCAATAATCACTGTTTAAAACGCTTTTCGTCCTTCTTCAGTCAAAGTAGAGCCAAAATCACCCATTGTAAACAATTTTGTATTAATACCTTCTATTTGAATCCGATAGTTTGAGATTTAATAGAATATTTTCTATCTTAATGTAAGATTAAAATGAATTTAAAACAGGGAGAGCGTGTTTCCTGAACAATTAATATCCGACGGATCTCCGATGGCAACATTCAAGCACGTGTTATAAGGTGATCACTTTGAGATACTTGAGACTTCACTAGGGCAATAAAGAAGTTAAATCGGATGTTATCGGACTGATGGTCCAGAGGTTAGGACGTTGCCTTTACACGGCAAAGGTCACGGGTTCAATCCCCGTTCGGTTCATTTTTAATTTTATTTTTCCTTGTGGCCTACGACCATAGGCTGATTTTCGCATTTTTTTTCCCCTACATTGACCAGGTATTGAATGATCTTTGTGAGTGTGTTAGATTTGCCAATTGTTTACGTACGTTAGATAAAAATTGATGGTTTAAGCATTGTACTGAGCTCTTCTCTCATCTCTCAAGTTGTAGTATTCCTTTAACTGAGCTTCGAAGTCCTCTCTGCTTACACCCTCTTTCCATCTCAAATTGTAAGATGGGTGATCTTCTGGAACAAAGTTTAGACCCTTGATACCAAAAAGGTTCTCCCTGAAAGTACCACCTTCAACAGGATACTCCTTCTGAGCTAAACCACGTTTTTGTAGTTCTGGAACCAAGTAGGTAACGACATCCTTGATACCTTGATTGTAAGCATGGAAGTTGAAGTTGATACCATCAATACCAGCGTCTTCAACGAATTGCTGAATCTTATCAGCGAGTTCAGCACCAGTGCCGACGAATTCAGAACCCTTGCTCCAATTGCTGGCAATTTCTCTTGGGGTCTTGGTTTTACCGTTCTTCAAGATATCATTTGTCGTAGACTTGACACCATTGGTTTTTCCATCAGTGTCAATTGGTTCATCCATTCCATATGGAGCCACGTCAATACCAGAAGCCCCTCCAAAGTAGATGAGGGAGTCAACAGGGTCACTGTACTTCTGAAACTCTTCGTACTTCTTCTCTGCTTCCTCGTGAGTCTCTGCTAGGAATGGTGTCAATGGTGCAATAAACTTGATGGTGTTTGGATCACGACCATATCTTTCTTTGGCAAGACGTCTCACTTCAGCGATTACTTTCTTGGTGGCCTCTCTTTCGAAACCTAGAGTGTAAATCAACTCAGCATTCTCAGCACCGAAATCGATACCCTTTGGACTGGAGCCGGCCTGTGCAATTAGCGGGAATCTTTGTGGAGTTGGTTCAGTAATGGAAGGACCCACGACATTGAAGTATTTACCCTCGTGGTTGATTTCTCTGATGAGTTCTGGATCAGCAAAGACGTTGGCCTCTGCATCGTACTTGACTGCATCGTCTCTCCATGAACTTAGCAGCAACTTGTAGACCACATCAAGATACTCTCTAGCTCTATTATAACGTTCATCGTGCTCTGGCAATGGTTCTCCGTCCAACAAGTTCTTGCTCATACCCGGAAGGTAACTGGACACAATGTTCCAACTGACACGACCACCAGTCAAGAGATCCAAAGACGCCAAACGTCTGGCAAAGTGGTATGGGTGCTCAACAGCAGTGGAGAAAGTAGAGGCAATACCAATGTTCTTGGTGTTCAATGCGATGGCTGTAATCGGAGCTGCAGGGTCCACCCTGGAAGCATTAATGCCGTGTTTGGCAGCAGCCTTATAGTCACCCCCATAAATGTCGAACCAGGTCAAGTGGTCAATAAAGAAGATGTTCTGGAGTTTACCCTTCTCAGCCCACTGGGCAAACTCGATCCATGGCTCTAATGAGCGAGTGTATTCACGACCAATGTCTTTTGGATCTCTCCAGTTGTGGGTCGAGGTACCTCTGGTGGCAGCACTGAGGATGAGATGCTTGCGGGCTGTTTTCTGGCGCTTTGTAGTGGTCATTTTAGATACGGTCTAAACCCTAGAGCTGATTGACAATTAGATCGAGATTAGTGTTGGTTATATATAGGACATCGCTCAGGATTGGCCACGGCAGGGCTGCTGTTTCTGGAGTCCTTCGCTTGTCGATCTCAAGAAATGAGGTCAACTCTCCACAGTTTTTTTGTGAGATTTCTTGAGATACCCGCTATTTTTCCTGATTGGAACGTCAAGGTGCCACAATGGAAGATTGTGATGAGTCTGAGGGTAACCTCACCCTTCGGGGAAGTCTCCGATGAAAAAGCTTTGGAATGAGTCATGAGTCATAACTTAGGAAGGTAAACTTTAATAACAGTTGTGACCTCGGCTTTGGATCTAAAGACAGCCAGGTGTGAGAAGTTAGAACCTTCCATCGAACTTCTCTGGAATCAATGTCGGTTGCTTGCTGCACAATAAAGCAAAAGAAAACCAGATAACACAACTCCCATATGCACAAAGCTGCAAAAATATCTCCAGACTCAAGGCTTCAGGCTCCCACTACTCATATCGATCTTGGAACAGGTTGACCTGGTAGGTAAGTAGTGTTGAGTATGATCAAGAAGAGAAAGTGAGTCGAATTCCGAGGTATGTGTAGGTCGGTATTCCCTCAGGACCAGGGCACTTAACACGATCCCAACCAACTTCTCCCTCTCACCTCTCACTCAATACTTGACGCCAGAACTTTGTTTAAACAACTTCTTACAACATACCAATAATGCTTTTATCAGTTTCCCTTCATCCACTCACGTTACTGAATCTATCAGATCAGTATAGCAGAGAATCACAGCGCCATCATGGAAAACCGCGTATGTACCTTCAAGGCAAGGCCAGAGACTTGAACCCCATACTAACTAACCATCTCAGTAATTGGTATTCTCCTAGGCTCACATAGTGAAGAAAAAGTGGATATCGTGAACTCCTTTGAACTGGTTATTGACGATTCTGGTTTAGATACACAGTACCTCAATGAAAGGCTGTCCCAGCAACGCACAATTCTTCCACAGGAACAGGTCGTGGGGTTGTATGAGATCAGCAATGGATTGACTCTAGATTTCATTTCCTCTTTGAATGCCGAATTCAACGGCACTGTTCTTGTGAATCTGACGTTCAGTCCAGAGTTGGCATCGAAACGCTATTCCAATGAAAGGTTTTACAGAATATTTGATGTGGCGACAGGTGATGAACTCAGTGCCATTGAAGTTGCCACCAAGAGAAGTGAAAAGATTGCTGTAGACACAGTGCTCAAGATTAAGGAAACGAACTACAATGATCTGAATAAAGTTCAAGATCAAGTCAATGATCAAAGGTTCATCCTGTCAAACTTGAAGGAAAAAATTGAGATGATCACTGGATTGCTCGAGAATGAAGAAAGCGCTGCAACCGTCCCTAGTTATTACCAGTTTTTGAGAGATGTGAATTCTTTTGTCCATAAATTGCAGTACAAGCAGAGTGAAGAAACCAAACTAGCCTTGGTGAAGTTGGAGAACCAATACAATTTGCTGTTAAACCTAGGTCAAATGAGTGATAATATTGTCGATTTAAACACAATCAACACAGACATCAAGAAAATGGAAAATCTTCGTGAACTCTAACATAATTTCAATGGTGCCCTTTGTTCGTTGTTGTATGTATTAGGCTCTATATCACATACCACGGAAAACATTCTTACTAGCTCTTCTACGGCCAGCATATCTCTGACGGGTTCTGCCATGCTTGGTTTCATCATTTTCGTCATCTGAATCATTCTCATCATCCATTCGAAAAGCAACCTTCTTCTTCTTTTCAGGCTCCTTTGGAATAAATGTCAGCTCAGCTTCACCACGAGCATGTCTGCGTAGAACTTCACCTTGAGTAGAAGCGCGCTCCTCTTGTTCCTTCTTCTGTAGTTTCCTCAACTGCTTCTCGAAGGACACTTGGTTTTTACTAATGGTGCCATTATTCTCTGTGGAGTATGACTTCATCTCGCTCAGGGCCTTGTCAGATTTGGCACGGGCCTCTGTTCTTCTCTTTTGGGCATCTAGTTTTTTCTTCAACTTTAATTGTTGAAGTTTATCGAGTTGAACCTTTTCTTTTTCATCTTCGCTCTCTCTCTCGCTTTCAGTGTCACTGTCACTTTCACTTTCACTCTCTTCATCAGATGATAGCGAACCACTTCTCTTGCTAGTAATTCTTTCCTCATCAGATTCCTCGGCAGCAGTTAATGCTCTGACACGCTTAGCATCAGTACCATCAGTAGTAGACTCCACAGGGTTAAGTTGTCTATATTCATGGGACTCCTTATCAATTTGGAAATCAGGGTTCTCAAACATTTCCTTGAAACGGTCATCGTTGACAATCTTATCGGTGGTAGCAGAGCCTGCTTTCTTGGCTAACTTGTCCACAAGATCTTTATTGACCTTGATCTTGGTGTTGGTGACAGCACCTGTGCTTCTGATTCTTGACTCTCTCTCCTTTTCAATTCTCTTCTTAATTTCACGTTCTCTTTGATCCCTGTACGAGTTTGGATTAGCAATCAAGTTTACCTTATCATACAGCTCAGTGTTGATGAAGAAACCATGCATGTAACTTCTGAGCACCTTGGTCCCCACCAAGTGAGCAATATTGAGCTTCTTGACATCGTCTCTGGTGATGAATCTGTAGTTGGAGTAGACGGAATCTGATGGCTTCTCTTCCAGTTCTTCAGTGATACTATCCAAGAAGGAGCACCATCTTGGAGCAGGTCCCAAATTCGGTATGTAGTATGTGTGCATCTGGATTCCCTCATTAGCCATGAAGAACATACCAGTTTCTGGGATGTGTTCGATGTCATTAATGTCAACACTTGGCTCCATGGATGCAAAAAGTTTTCCGTTGTTGACATCATAGATCTTAGCAATTCTTTTATCACAGGCGAGGAACTTGTTGTCATTGAGGTAAATCATCTTCTTAATGTCAAATCCATAACCGTGGTCCTTGACCATGGTTGGAATCGAGCTTCTCAAGTCAAAGAGATAGGAGTACCCATTGGAGGTACCACATGAGAAGCCCAGACCATCATCCTTGAATGCAGTAGTAGTGACCTGATAGCCCGAATTTGATTGATCTGGTAATGCTAGTTTGGCGATCTTTGATTTCGCTCTTGAATCCCAAAACTCCACAGTCCCATCTTCTAAACCCACTGAAACCAGACCATTGACTTTGTTGAAACCAACATGGTTGGCACCCTCACCTTTTTCCGGGTCAATATCCAAAACAAATGGGCTCAAGAATCTACCTTGGTCCAAGTTTAATCTGTACAACTCATTGGAGCTTGATGACACATACAGATCACAGTTGACTGGATTATATGCTAAATTTCTTCCAAACTTTGGAATTCTGGTATGATAGTAAATTCCACCCTTGTTATGAAACTCTATGCTTCTATCGTTTTGCAGATGCACAGATTTTGTCCAATCATTAGACACAATCTCAAAATCCACATTTTCAGCATCAGTGTGTCTCTCAAATTTCAGTGACAAGTTCGCAAAATCATATACATGAATCTGAGGCTTGTAAGTACCAGTTGCCACAGCATATTGTCTATCTGGGGTGACTTTGATCTTGTTGGAGGCCTCACTGAATTCAAAATCTTGAATCAACTCAATTCTATTGGCATATTCAGCGTCATTCTTCAAGGATCTCTTGCGCTTCTTTGCGATCCAGTCTGGGAGGGAACGGGATACATTAGCACCAGAAACTTGATAGACGGAGACATCTCCAGAGTAGGTGGACTTGAGCACCATTCCTTTTGTGATTTGTGTGAGGATGTGGAAGGCGATGAGATGAGGAGGAGCTTCAAATTTTTTTTTTCTTTCAAATAAATTCAAAAATATACTAATTGGGAAGTTGCCGGTTTGGGAAGGGACTACATTCCAATGAGATGTTAGCTTACAACGGTTCATTATCGTTCATTATAGGTCATTAATGCTCTGGGAATGAATTAATTGGAACTTAAATATCTTCTCAAACTGTCCTCTAAAGATTTCAAGCTAGTTTCGATCAGGTTGTTCTCAGACCCAAACTGTGGATACAGATGCTCAAGGAAGATCTGATCAATCTCGCATAACTGTTCCATTGTGAGAGAGTCACCATCCGAAGACCTGAGTTCAGCATAGTCACTATGAAGAAGAAGTTTAGCAAAAGCTTCAATGGTATTTTTAGTGTAGTTCTGTGGTGCTTGGGAGCTGCTGGAGTCTGGAAGCTCAAAGAGTGAACGAAGCCTTTTGAGTGGCAGTGATAGCTCTGCACCACCTTCTTTATCACCATCAAATTGAGTTTTTTGATACCAGTTCAGGTATTGTTCTGTCTCCGCATCACTCCAATTCAATACTTGATTGGACGCCTTCTCATCGGCCTGCATCACTGTCGCCAAAAAGCGGTCAAGCGAGGTCTGATGGCTTCTATTCTGTTTGGATATGTCCAGGGCCTGGCGCCACTTATACACAGTTATCAATGTCTTTGGATTACTGCCTGGCCCTTTGTTTAGAGCAGGTAGACAGAAGAACAACTTTACGGATAACAAAACAATGGTCGTTAGTTTGATATCCGGCAACACAGCACGTTTGAAAGACCTGAAGTTGAGCTCAGCAGAGGAAAAGCTAGCGAGATCTGATCCAAGGATTTTGGCGAGTCTGGGAACTGCATGATAGATTCTTGGAGGAAGAATAAGTTGGTTCATCATTCTGATCAAAAAAGGTTCATAGTTGAACTTGATCTTACCCAAAAGATCCATGCGAGTAATAATTCCTATGATGTTTTCTGTAAGGTCATCAATAGAGGGATTGGATTTAGGTTTCAGTAGCCTAAAGCGGGGCAACGTCAACTTGCCTCTCAACTTGTGTGGAATAGCATGGGAACCGTTCATATAGGGGATTGTGCCATTGTTAACCCAGCGAATGATATCAGTGATGTAAATGGGTAGTTTGAGGTATCTGAAAGCAATGTATAATAGACTAACAGCGTCCATCATACGAGGGAGTTTCTTCACCTTGAGTGGTCTGTCATACAGAGGGCCCAACCCTGTGTCGGTCTCTTCACCTTCAGTTTCTGGATCATAGCCTTCTTGCTCAGCAGGCTGATCGTAAATGATGGTTTTGCAGAGGAAATCACACCATAGACGCCTCACCACAGGTTCCAACACCTTGGGAAGACTCTCTTTGTTTATCAGAACGTGAACCTGCTTTCTCAAAATGCACTGGAAACTGGCCAGGTAAACAGAGTATCCCTTTTGACCATAAATTCTCTTATCCCTTGAACGGCCACCCTGGATACTGGATGTCTTTGTCTCGTTAGACGCAGGGATCTTGAGTCTTTTGGTGACAACTGTATGTTCATCTTCATCATCATTGAATTCAACATGGCCTTCATAAACGTGGCCAAACTGGCAGATTCTTTGACCATCTATGAGTTGATAGTAGTGTGTCCTGCAGTTATCAACATTACATCGGGATCCACGGATCCAACTGGCGCTCATGTCTCAGGTTTGAATCCTCAAGAGCTTAGTGTTTTCTCAAAGTCTTTATTTTTTTTTTTTTTTTTTTATTTATTTATGTTACACAACCCTCGCGATGAGGCCTCGAAAGTCTGAACCGTTGTTTGAGATCCGAGCAGCTTACCTACTTTGCCTACCCCCTGGTTCCTAACTGATGATAGATCTACGGAATTTATTACAGCACTTGAAACGGAATACATAATTAAAACAACAAGAAATGATCTATTTAATCTCCTTTACTTCGTAGTGATTCTTCGCGACATCCTCAGCTCTGAGCTCGAAGCTTCTGAGTTCATCCAATTCCCCCTCACTACCAGCAGCACCTTCTTCTTCTGCTCTTCTAAAATTCTCCTCAAGGTTTCTCTTAACTGCAGGCTTGTAGACAAGGTGGTAGTAGAAGATGGAACAAACTAAGGAAATGGCAATGAAACCAACAGAGAACTTGTAGCCGTACTTGAACTTTGGAGCCTCGTTGGCAGGCCATAGTAGCAATGGCAACCAGGCGTTATTGGCGTAAACAAGAACGACAGCAATACCAGTGACGATAGATCTTTTACCTGGAGAGTAAGAGTAGACTTCTGCCAATAGGGAGATGAGCAAAGAGGTGACCGCATCACTCACTGGGATCATGAAGAAGGCAGCATACTTCAATGGCAACGAGGATGGCCAGATGGACAAGACAATAGAGGCAAAGAAATCAGTGAACAACAAAAAGATGATGACGTGCAACGGTTTCTGTGTCAAATCAGCCAGTTTGGCCCAGCCAATGACTGCACAGAAGGAAATTGCATTACCACCAATAGGAATCAAGTTCAATTGTTCCACAGACCAGACCTTAGTACCTTCAGCTGTAGTCAAACTCTTCAGGAACAAGTTGAAGTAACCAAATGCAACACAGTAGGCCTTGAAACAGTAAGCACCCAAGAATAACCACAGTCTCCAGTCAATAAAGACAGTCCAGAAGTCCTTGAATGTGATACCACGCTTGGTGGCTCTACCAACCTTTTGCATTCTCTCAACAGCAATATCTCTGTCTTCTTGATTCATCCAGACACGAGAACCACCGTTCTCTGGAGTATCTGGTAGGGCAACTGGCAAACACAAGGCAACAGCAATGGTCATCACGCCGTTAATGATAAACATCCACCTCCAACCTGATTTGCCCAACTTACCATTCAGAGTCTTGTGGATGGAAGCCTGTAGGAAACCAGCAAACATATTACCACCGTAGTAACTGGCCTGGAAGACACCAATTCTGAAGGCAAGCTCTTCCTTGGTGTAGTAGTTCATCAACATCACAATGATACCTGGCCAGGAAGAGGATTCGAAGGCGCCAATCAGGAATCTAATTGGATATAGTTGTTCTGGGGTGGTTGCAATGGCACACAGACAGGTCAAGACACCCCAGATAGTCTCTGAGAAACCAAGCCAGTAGTTTGGCTTGACCTTGTTGATCATGATTTGAGAAGGAACAAGAAAGATGGCATAACCAGTCTTGAAGAAAGTATCCAACAAGTTGTACTGACGGCCATGAAACTTCAACTCCTCCTTCATACCGGAGACATAGGCGTTAGAAATATTGGACTGATCAATAGACTTCATAAAGTAGGCAAGGGAGGTCCATAACAGCAACCAGCAGTCCAGCTTGCGGAGAAACTTCTTCTCACGAGGAGAACGTGGAGGTGGTTTTGGGAAGATTCTTCTCCAAAGGGTCTCCTTAGGCTTATCCTCCTCCCCAGTGGAGACAGCAGAGGATAGCGAATCATCAATATTGCGCTTAGACTCCACAGAAATGGAGTGCTGATCCTTGACATCCACAGTGTCAATCACTGCTTCTTGCTTCTGGGTATTGTCAGGCATTAAAGACAGTTGATGATAGAGAGCAAATGGTGTAGGTTAGGAGGAGCAAAACCTCCTAACTTTATAAGTGTACTTTGTGGCTTCAAGTCAAGAGAATTGCTATAAGCCTTCAGAGGTGTGAATTCCAGTGATCAACATTGTGGCCCTTAAGCATGGCTCCTTGCGTTTGCAATACCGTGGGTGGAAGTTTGGGGGTTAATGGTCTGCAAAGGGGAATTAAGCGGATGCATATCTCTGTTGCATCTGTGATAATGTAACATGCACAATCCTCCACAGTTATAGAGTGCATGCGTGGAATTTGAGGTCCTCTTACTTTCATTGGGCGTTGAAGTTGGTATATAGGCCTTCTGTTCAACTGTGGCACTATCGAGACAGTCTCGCCAGTCAGTTCCACCAACAGGGTTCTTCAAAATAGCGGCCATTACCCAAACGAGACTTATTCAAAGATCGTATACACCTTCCTTCAATACTGGCTCAAGCTTGCTGCTTGAACTTTAGTATGGCTGTTTTTTTGATCATGAACGCTGGTTTCTCTTCGCAACCTACGGATGTCAGACTTGTAAAGAGTCCTTGACAGCTTTTCACCATGTAGGCATATTTGATTGATTCACACAAGTTCTCCAAGAAGACTAGCTTTCTTGAGTCTTGAGTCTTGACTCTTGACTTGAATCATGGCAGTTGCAGCCACAGTAACTTGGACCCTGGACTCTTGCTGTGGCGACATTTCGGGGTCCATCATACAGCTAAAAGTGACACAAATGTTTTTCGCGATTGCATCATTGAATTGGGAGCTGTGCGTAGCGCATCGCATAATTGTTCATCAATTCGGCATTATTATAATGGTCAAGGGTGCAGATGATCTACAGTGGCATCGGATGATCATGTATGGGTGATCCATCATGTTCAGTTCGTGATATGCATCAGTTAGTTATTATAATTTACCTCCCTTCTGATGTCCCCTCATCTCAATGATGTTGGTGTACAAGAAAATGGGGGCCTTTCGTCACCACTTGACCGTTAAGCTCTTGAATTATAGACGAGTAAACCAAATGTCCCTACGACCGGCCTGGCCCCTGGGGCTCGGAGACAGCTCAAATACTAGACAGACCTTCAAAATGAGCAACAGGCTACGGTCATAGTTCATAGCTCACCACAAGATTAGATAAGCTTTTACTTAAGCGATATCATTTTTCCCTCTTCTATAACCAGATGGGGCCACAACTGTGGCAGAGCTAAAAAGATCTTCTTGTTCCTCCTTTTCAGCAAAGTTGGCGATGCTCTTCTTTGTACAAATGGTTGGAATCTGGATACTGGGCACAAAGTTATAAAACATGAGCTAGGAAAAGAAATTTTGCACCTTCCTTCCCAATATTCCAACAAGATGCCATCAGAAGTTGCCTCAGAGCAGAAGAAGAGTCTCATTTTGAACGTGTTTTTACACGCGTCACCTTCTTTATCGGCAGGGCTATGGAAACACCCTAATGACAAATCGAGGGACTACAACACTCTCGAGTTTTGGATCAAGCTGGCTCAGATTGCTGAGCGTGGTAAGCTCAATGCGCTTTTCTTTGCTGACTACCTGGCATACTACGACGTCTACAAAGGTCCTGGTAATTGGAAGATTCCTGCCTCTGGAGGATACTTCATTCCCAAGCTGGCTCCTGACCAGATTATCACTGCTATGACTGCCGCCACAGAGAGTTTGAGCTTTGGTATCACATTCAGTACTGTCGGTGAGCACCCTTATCACTTTGCTAGAAGATTGGCCACACTCGATCACTTGACTGGGGGAAGAATTGGCTGGAACATCGTGACAAGCTATGCTCCTTCTGTCGGAAGACAACTATTGAATGGTGGTGAGTTACCAAAGCACGATGACAGATACGCAAAATCAGTGGAGTACTTGGATGTCGTTTATGAATTGTTGTTGAGTTCGTGGAGAGATGATGCTCTCCTGGAGAAGGTGTTTGCTGACCCAGATGCTGTCAGAGAGATCAACTTTGATGGCCAGTACTTCAACATTCCTGGCCCAGGGCTCGTACATCCTACTCCTCAAAGATTCCCACTGGTGATTCAGGCAGGTACATCATCCAAGGGTAAACAATTTGCTGCTGAGAATGCAGAGTTGATCTTCATAAATGCTCAGGACCCAAACAAAGCCAAAAAGGACATTGCTGAGCTCAAGAGACTCGCAAAGGAGAAATTTGGCCGTGATCCCGACTCCATTAAAGTCATCACAATGGCCACACCTGTTGTAGCTCCGACTCACGAGGAGGCTGTTGAAAAACTGGAACTCATCAGAAAGTGTGTATTTAAAGATGCTCCAGCTATTGGCTTTGGTGCACAGTCTCACGTGGACCTTGCCAAGTTTGACTGGGATGAGCCGGTGGTGTTTGGTCAAACTGAAGGTGGTAGATCCGTCACTGAGAATATGGGAAAGAAAGATGGTAAGGCCTTCACGAAGCGTCAAATCATTGAGAATGGATTGAGAGTCACCACATTGGTTGGTACCCCAGTCGAGGTGGCTGATTGGCTACAGAACTTCTCAGAGGATGTTGGTGTTGATGGGTACAACTTGATCTTCCCTGTCTGGCACGAGAGTTTGGAGAACTTTGTTGATTTTGTCGTTCCTGAGTTGCAAAAGAGACGGATCTTTTGGGAAGACTATGCTGTTCCAGGTGGAACATTCAGAGAGAATGTTTATAGGGAACAAGGCCATACTTTTGTTCCAGAAGACCATCCAATCCAGAAGTTGAGATGGAGAGCTGATGTGGCGAAGGAGGAATTTGCTGAACACATTCAAAGATGGAAGAAGGAGAGACAAGAACTTAGAGAAACCGAGGTTTGAAATTGGTAATTGACTACAACTTGATGATTTGAATATATATTATCATAAATTAGAGCATTAAGTCTATCATCTTATATCACAAGGCCCCATGTCTCAACAATCCTGTTTGAAGTTCAATATCTTGATTGCTCTCAACTAAGGGTTCCTTTTTTAGTTTCAGCACGTCTTTAATGCTGTCTCTGAAGTTCCATCTTCTATTCTTCTTGAAGCCTGTCCCCAGCTCCAAATCAACGTTCTCATCATCTTCAATTTCAATATCCTCTAGTGTTCTTGGACTCCATCTCTTTAGCCAAAGTGAACTCAACACCACACTTACTGAACTGAAAGCCATTGCTAACGCAGCAAACATTGGACTCATCTGAATTCCCCAAGGAATCAACACACCCATGGCAATTGGCACCATGGTTATATTGTAGACACTAGACCAGAAGAAATTCCACTTTATTCTATCCAAAGTCTTCTGTGAAATCTCGACAGCATTGAGAACATTTTGCAACTTCCCATCAGCCTTGTCATTGTTCAAGTCCTTTTGAGTTGAGTGGTTTAAGATGACAATATCAGCAGCTTCAATGGCAATGTCTGTACCGGATGCAATTGCAATACCCAAATCAGCCTTAGCTAAAGCTGGAGAATCGTTCAAACCATCACCAATGAAAGCAACCTTTAGACCCCGCTTGGCCTGAAATTCAGAAACCAACTGCTCCTTACCATATGGAGAGATCTCTGCATAGACATTTCTGACTGGAATACCAACCTCTCTCGCTATCCTGTTAGCTGACTTTGTAGAATCACCTGTAACCATCGCAACTTCATAACCCTTGGCCTTTAAGTGGTTCAACACTTTTCGAGAATCAGACTTGACGATGTCCTTGACTTCCATGTAGCCAATATACTCACCATTGACCGCAACATGAGCCAACGTCAAGTCGGAATCAATTTTCATCTTGGTGAAGGTCGGATCATTGGCAAGAAACTCCTCGTCAAACATCTTCAAGTTACCAATCTTGATAGTGTATTTCTCACCGTCTGCCTTGATAGACCCCGAAAGACCTTTACCAATCAGTACTTCAAATTTGAAAACCTCTGTATTCAAGGCACCAACAATCTGCGTGGCATAGACAGCAATTGCTTCACCAATAGGATGTTCACTCTTCTCTTCCAAGCTTCCAATCAATCTTAATATCAAGTTCTTATCCAATTTCTGATTGAGTTGTTCAAAGTTATAAACGTTCATCTCACCCAAAGTCAATGTACCTGTCTTGTCAAATAGGAAGACATCAATGTCACGACAACCTTCAAGAACGTCACCACCCTTGATAAGAACACCATTGGTGGCACCAACACCAGTTCCTACCATTATAGCGGTAGGAGCGGCAAGACCCAATGCACACGGACAGGCAACAACAATGACTGTGATTGCGATCTTAAGACATGTGAAGAACTTACCGTTATCATTCTTGAAAATATCTGGAGGATTATCCATGATGTTGCAGATAATAAGCCAACATATGAAGGTGATAACTGATAGCGTCAAAATAGTTGGGACGAAAATAGAGGCAACATAGTCAGCATAGCTCTGAATTGGTGCCTTTTGCAATTGTGCAAACTTCACCAATTTGATAATCTTGGACAACTGCGAGTTCTCAGATGTAGTTTTGATTAGCACAAACAGGTGACCTGGGCCATTGATAGACCCACCAAATACTTTATCATCAACTTTCTTGTAGATTGGGAGGAATTCACCAGTTAACAAGGACTCGTCAATCTCAGATTCACCAGAGATAATAACACCATCTGCTGGAACTTTCTCACCAGGCTTGATGGAAACAATATCATGAATCTGCAAATAATTGATTGGAATAGACATCACCTCACCTGGAATCTCAACAGTAAAATTTTCTGGGTTGGTGATAATGGTGCATTCACTGGAAGTCAAGCTCAGTAGCTTGGAAAGCGATGAGGAAGTTTCGGATTTAGCTTTACTCTCCATCCACTTACCCAAACTAACAAAGTTGATCAACACAACAGCTGTTTCAAACAGAACATGTGGTTGCATCTCTGTGTTATTCTGGCAGAAGGACACAATCATATACAGAATGGAAAAGTAGTAAGAGATGTTTGTAGAAACACAGATCAAGAGATCCATTGTACCACTACCATGCTTGAGTGATTTCTTGGAGTTTCGGTAGAAATACTTACCCACAGTGAATTGAACGTATGTGGCCAGCACTAACTCAATCAACGAGTTGATGTACAAACCGTGCCACAAGTGTAACTGGATACGTTTGCCTGTAAACGCAGGGTACAAGTGATCAATGACAAACATTGGGTAGCCAATCGCAGCTGTGATGGCGAAGTTTTTTTTCCAGAATTTGATCTCCTCTAATTTCTGTAGTCCTTGAATTTGTTCGTTCGCAGAATCTGTCAGTGCTTGCGGTTCGATAACCAAGCCAGCTTGAGCTTCAACCTGTTGAATCAATGTTCTAACTCCAGTTTCTTCGGGATTATAGGTGATGCAGATTACATTCTCGGAAGCAAGACTAGTGGATAAAACACCTTTAATGTTAACACTGTTGATCATGTCCAAGTTCCCATCATAAGTCTTCATATTGAAGTTAGTTCTCTCAAGGCTCTGTGATTTAACGATATTTTGTCCCATTTCAACACTATCAACAATCTCTGCAGTGAAGCCACAGTCTTCAATAGTATCCTTTATCTCAGACGCAGAGAGCAATGAACGATGCTTGACAATAGCTTGTTCAGTAACTAGTGAAACTTTGCAATCCAAAACCTTGTCATTATCCATCAGCATGTTTTGAATGGAGGAAGTGCAAGCACCACATGTCATCCCGTTCACGGCTAAAGTCGTTTGGTAGATATCATCCTTGGATTCGGAGACAATAGGAACAGAGTCGATCAAAGTTGCATCAAACCCACAGTCATCAATCATCTCAACCAGGTCATCTTTGGTGACTTTAGTAATGTCATGATCAATAGCAGCCTCTTCAGTAATAAGACTGATCTCGAACTTGGCAACCTTAGGTTCAACGACAACCTTGACAGAGTTTGTACAGTTGGAGCATGTCATTCCATGAACCTTGATCCTCGTTCTTGCTAATGACTGTAAGGCGTCTCCTTGAATAGAGCTTAACACATTGGCATCAAATCCACAATCTTCGATGGTTTCTTGCAATTCTTCAGGTGTGACATCCGGAGAATGCCTCACGATGGCCTCTTCTGTTATCAGAGAGACTTGGGCATCTTCAACAGCTGGGAGCTCGGCAAGTTGCGCTGTGATGCTGCTAGAGCAAGCAGAGCATGTCATGCCCTTAACTGAAAAGGTTGTTATAGTGATCATTGCACTTCCTGGCTCTGTTGGTCGAGTGTCTAATAATGAGAGTCGAACCTTTTGATAGCGCTTCTCCTATCTGATGAATTTGGCGCTTAGTTTTTAACTCAATGGGGAGTGTCCTTAACGCAGCGAAAGTTTGTCTAGATGTCTTTTGGAGCACTGAGAATCACCTGGTACCGTTATTTGGGAGCGATCGCAAGGATTTTTCAATATTTGTGCCAGTAGCAGGGTATTTGTTAACAAACTGGAGTTGGCTGAGAAATTAAGCCTTTTTTTTTCTTCTCTTTCTTTATTCTTGGGTGTTTTATAGAAAATGTGCTCGCTTTTCATAATGCCATACAATAGTTTTTAGTAGAGCCTAGCACAGACAGAGGGGTCCATCATTGTAGACCTGGGTTATACTCAGTATCCAGGTATCCAGTATCCATATCCATGGATACTGGACCCCAAATTTATTGGTATCCAGACGGTATCCAGGTGCTTTCCTAAAAGGGTAATTTCCTATTCGGGAGGTTTTGGTTCATTGACAGGTATATACAATTATTCATAATGTGCGTTAACTTCTAATTCGGTTAAAAGAACAGCTTCTGATTTGGGAACAGTGTATCAGAAACAATCCCCTCATTCAACTTCAACAATAGCTGTATCTTTAGGGTACTCGCCTTCATGGACTGTCTCCGGGCACTATCAGCAACTCCACCAACACTGAAAAGTCTCTCAGTTGTGGTACTGGAGGCTGGGGTGATGAACAAATGTGAAGCAAGATGTGATAGCTTTGGAGAATCATCCTCTCTCGCTTTCCAGTACTTCAAAATATCACGCATTTCACCCTTCTTCTGTTCCTTCTTAGACACAAAAACATGTGGCCTTGACAGAAACTCATTCATCTCCTCTGTTAAAGATCTTACTTTGACCCTTCTCGGGTTATTGGTCTGATCGTCATCATCTTCCTCCTCATAATCCAATTCATGTAAGGAACCCAAAATATCATGAGCAGCTTGATTATTGTCATCTGACAAGTCAGAAGTGTGCCCGTCACTCATATCTTCGAAGTTAATCCCAGCCGTCTTCCCTTTCTCACGATCATATCTTTCGAACAACCACTTGTCAATTTGAGCCAATTTCTCAAACACCTCCTCTTTTGTCCTGGCCCAGGAGCTCTTATCAAGGTTGCTATGGAAAGTTCTTTCACGGTGAACAGGATCCATCAAAGCAGTTATGAACAAGTAGTGGTTCTCACTTGCAACAATCTCAAAGTACTTTGTGAACTTTATTCCGCCTTTCTCCAAACCTCGTAAAATTGCAGTGTTCTGTAGCTCATCCATCTTTAATTCTTTTGATCCAATGAACCTTGACACAAATTTCATATCCTTCCCCTCCACGTGGGTACCCTCTGATATATCCAACATAATGTCAAGGTAATCCTTAAGAAGATAGTAGGTTCTCAAAACATTAACAGAGTTAGAGCTATGGGCCTGACTGAACCTCAGCGTAAGGGCATTAAACGGAAACATGATCTTAACAATTGTCTCAACATATTTCCACTCCTCGTTTGACAGGTAAGATTCCTTCACCAGTCTGGTCTTATCGTCAGCAATGAAAATCCCAATTGATTGCTTGTACTCACCTGTCTTGATTGAAGTGCACAGTGTGTTGATTAGCAGTTTGTGCTTCAGACAAAAGGAGAGGAATGAGTAGAGCGAATTCCAACGTGTAACCACGTGTAAAGAAATTCCCAACCGCTTACCAACAGGGTAGACCTCAGGCCAATTGGAGTGCCCAAGGTGGTCTAGCAGTCGCCTCAGTGGACCACTGTACTTCATAGTTTTCATTAATGTTGTCAACTTTGGGATTGGGTTGGATGTGCACTGAAATGAATAACCAGTACTGTGCATGTTGCCTCCGGTACGATCATCCCCCGTTCCATCAAGAGCTTGTGGGTGAACAAGGAATCCATCGGTGTCAACTTCTTCAAAGATATCCTGTGCTCTCCCCTCTTCCTCCTCATCGATGTCGTGGTAATCACCTGATTTCAAATCCCACTTTGCATCATTGGCGTACCTGGCAAGTCTCTCTGCTCTATCTTTTTGATCTTCGTCTGTAACATACTCAGTCCAACTAACCCCCGCACCGATAGCATCCCATTTAGTGAAATCTTCGATCATTGCAGTGGCTGTTAAATTCAAAATGTTATTCAGACAGCGTTGTAGTTCACGGGAATCGAACAACAGCCCAGAGAAACCGCCGTACTTCCCTGATCCTTTGGGCTTACTCATTGGCAGGTCTGCATCTAGACTCCCCTGGGAAAATGAACTGGTGTCGGCTGACCTTTCCATTCTCAACTTGCAGTCTTCGTTCCTCAATTCAATATCATTGTGGATAGCATCTTCAAGGAACTTCGCTAAAGAATCATTGTTGGAGGCATTATCTGCAGTGATGTTAACCACTTTATGCAATAGATCGTAGGACTTCAGTAGACCAACCATGATTCCTGCTAGTTCTTCTCCACTTTGAGACACACTCGTAACATCTTCAAACCCTATCGGCAACTCGCGGTAGGAGCCAGTCTTGGGGTCTTGGAAATGAGTGACAACACCCATCACACTGTGGGTCATCCCTTTACTGCTCCATACATCACAAGAAACACTGACAGCCTAAACCATCGCGAGTTCATCTTTGAGCTGAGCAACCATGTTTTCATAACACAGACATATATTGCTGGAGAGGGTCTTGCGTGTGCGAACTGGAGGCGTGTGCGAACTGGAGGCGTTTGCTTGGATGGTCCACTGGCTAGGGCAACAATGGCCCTGAAGAATCGGTTCTCGACTTTCCTAAACGGAAGCGATTCAGTAATGAAGAACATACTAATCAAGTTCCGCACATCTTCAGTTCTCTGGATCACCGTGTTGAAAGCAAAATCGACATCAGGCTGTATTCGCTTGGTTGATAGTCGTATGATCCTGCGCTTCTCCGCTACTGATATCTCCGCATCTCTTAGCAAGTTTCTAGCTTGCTCAGCTGTCTGAACCATCCTCGCTCTATCAAGAAAATCATTGGGATCAAGTGTATCTTTGAAGTGGACATCCTTGATATGTTTGGGTAAGTTGCCACGGGTCGCTGAATGGTTTGAAGTCAAAGTGGTATGCAAACAGTCTTCGTCAATGCAAAGTATAACGCGCTCTGGCGTCCAAGCTGAGCCAGCATTCTTGGGATCAAGCTGATGGAAGTAGCCGGGGAGTATCACAATTGTAGGAATTCCATAATCCAGACCTTAGGTCTCGATCCCAGGTGATTCTGAACTTCTCAAGATCAGACTTTTCAATAGCGAAGCTTTTGAGTTTCTGCAGTTAATCTTTCTCTTTTCTTTAGTGGCGTTGTTTATGACCAACAATGCTGTGGGAGGTGGATGGCTTCCAATAAACCCCAGGATATTAGATGTCTTTGCTGAAGCATCTGTATCAGATACATAAATCACCTCTTGTACCTCGGAAGTCTCCACTAGCAACGCGTTGGTAGGGGCAGACCCAGAAGATATGGAGTTTTCCTCTTCATTCTCCTGTGTTCTGGTGAGATCATCCAAATCATCTGACTCAGCCAGCTGTTTATCCAAAGATTGGTCAAGTCTCTCAGCCATATATCTCTGCTCACCGATGCTTTGATTTTCATCTTCACTGGATTTGTCGTTTCTAGGCTGGAAGACGAAAGTAGACGGGAGAGTAATGGGGGAGTTGCGTGATGAGCGAAGGACTGTGGAAGATTTGGGATTTGCCGATGATGGAATAGCGGTGCTTGTTTGAGCCTGTGTGCTTATGGGTTCAGTCGCCTTGATCACTTCGATAGATGGGATCTGAGAGGAAGTGATGACAGGAGAGTGATCGCCAACACTAGTGAGGTGGTGACTGCTCTGTTTGGCCTGTGGGTTCTTGTTTCTCGATTTCTTGACTGGTGCCCTCTCTTGATCCTCAGCAGTCTCAATTGATCTTTTGTAGGCTCAACGTGCTCCAGCCTGAACGAACAACTGGTCAGCTTCATCGTTGAGCTGGTTGCTGGTCATCGGCCCATCGTTGAGCTGGGTGTAAGAGATGGGAGGTTTCGCTCCCCTAGTCTTCTCGGGCAGGATGAGCGTCGGATCTCCAACTACAGCACTTGGTATTTCCTTGGCTGATGCCATGAGTGGGTTTTAGATAGTAGTAAACTCGGAGGTTCTGTTGTCCAGCTCACCAACGGCTGCTGCTCCGGGCAAAGGTGTCGCGAGTTGAACGCGTCTTTCTTAGAGAAGAATTAAATGAGACTGCTATTAATACTCCATGAGTACCCGAGGATCGAACCACCGCACTTACACCTGGATACCATCTGGATACTGGATACTGGATATTGGATACTGAGTAGCAGTACAACCCAGGTCTACATCATTGACTCCGAGGTACTTGGATATGCTATCTTCTTTGCGTGATATCAACAACAAAATGCAAAGAGGTAAGGTTTCTAAGAACCCAGCTTTAGTGGCACCAAATCGGCTTGGCGACAAAAACCTATTTGAATAACAGCTGAGTAACAAGCTTATCCTCAATACTTACACTATGTATAATATATAATAACTGTATTTGTACAAATGGCTAACTGAGAGAGAGTCTCAGCTCACAACTTCGCCTTGGTAGTCTCCTTGACTAGCAACTCGTAGACCTCATCGGCAGCTTCACTGATGTAGTGAGCCAAGAGTTCTGGCTTGTTACCACTAGACTTTCTAGCACAAATATTGAAGTGGAAGAAGTCATCGTTGATAGAGTAGGCCAAACCCCAGCCGATTGGGTTCACTTCTGCCCAACCCCAGGCATCCAAGTAGTTAGAGCTTAGCTGAGAGGTGGAAACCAACCAAGTGCCACTGTAGTTGAACAAAGAATCAGTCAATAGCTCATGTGGAGTCTCACCTTCTTTCAATTGCAACTTCATACCAAGGAAATGACGATCAACACCTTCACCGTTGGTGGCAGCCTTGATGTATTCAACGTGTGCATTCAAAGCAGCTCTCAAGTTTTTTTGTTGCTGTGATTCAGAAAGGGTAGGATTAGACCAGTTGGTAGCAAGGTTAGAAACTTCTGGAGTGACTGATCTTGTAGCTTCAGTACGTCCTCTGAAGAACTTTCTTGTGGAACTGGCTTCATAGGTTGGCCACAGCTTGTTCTGCAATTTGTAGAGACCCAATTGCATAATAACCTGGGCTAAGGCATCTGGAGAGGTCTTGAATTGCTTGACAGCCTTCTTGCCAAATCTAGAGTAGTGTAGGACCTTGACATCATGGTTGGCCAACTCGGCTGCCAGATTGGATTTAGCAAACTCAATGGCATCTTGGACGGCAGGAGTGATATCGAACTTCAATTGCTCCGGTTGAACAGTGCTTGTACCAGACAAGTCAAACTGCAAGGACTTGAGGAATTCATCAGGTTGAATCTTTCTCAATTCTCTGTTGACGAACTCATTCAATAGCAAGGTTGGGGTACCATCCATTCTGGAGTGTTCACCAAGGAAACCAATGTAACCATTCTTAGCAACGCTGAATTGCAAGGCCTTGTCAAAGAATCTGTTCTCACCATTTCCGTGCCATGCAAAATGGGCACGGTCTTCATAGGTAACTGGCAAATCTTCATCCAAAGTCAACACAAATGTGGATCTGTAGATGTCATCCAAAGATTGAACGTTGATCGGAGATTTGGTCAATTCTTGGTAGGTCTCGTAGTACTTGTCTCTTGGAAGGGAAGTCAAAACACCAACAGATTTGGTGTTCTTTGGGATAGAGTAGGCACGTTCATGAATTTGCAACAATTGCTTGTAAATCTCGCCATTTGACAATCTGGCACCAGATGATTGGTTGTGAGTGACCAATTTGAAAAAGTGGTTGTTGATAACGACAACGACAAACTGGTTTTCAACGGCACCAGTGTCATGGAAGACATTGGAGTCCTGGCCTGGTGAGAGTGGGTATCTGGAGGTATTGAACATCCACTTGAAAGACTCCATACAGAATGGATTGCCCTTGATGACCTCGGCTGGCAAAGTTTCACTCTGCAGTAGCTCGCTGAAGGTCAAGACCTTGTTGATCAAAGCAACAGATTTAATCAACTGTGACTTGTCAATGGTGGATAGCTCTGTTGGTAAGCGCTTGTGACCAAAGAAGTAGGAAACGTATGGAACGATTGGGTCCATGTACTGCAAATAGGCGTAGTCATCCCAGTACTTACTCAACCAGTTTCTGGACTTGGCCTGCAATTGGGATAGTCTCTCATGTAGCTCTTTTCCTTGAGTGTTGAAGAAGTCATTGATAAGTTCAACCTGCTTAGTATATTCGGCCTCGTTCTTGACAAATGGTCTGATAGACTTTAGGTAACGAGCTTTAGTTTGTTCAATGGTTGGCACTGGTAGGGATGGGAGAGCATCCTGATGCTTGTAGGTCTCACCTTTGAAGTTTCTAGCACTTGAAGCAAATGTTCTCGTCATTCTCTTAAGCATTGTTCAAGTGTCGGCAGCTTCTATGGGGGAAATTTGCGGAGATCAGAGGATGAGGTGCTAATTTATAGGTCTAGATGGCTAACGATCATTTTTCCCCTGTGTGGGGCAAATGGGGGAAACGGCGGATAAAGGGACCTCGGCAAATGACGCGAATGTCTACTGGGTGGTCTACAGTCTACAGTCTACATAATAAATTATGTAACTTAATAATGGAAATATCCAAATTGGGAAACTACTAAATCTGGTAAGTGCAGAGATACATCAGCGTCTCAAACCACACTGAAACCCAGATGCTACGGATCAGAAAACACAGACAATCAGCAGTACGGGCTATGAGAAAAACGATATTTTCGTGTTGTTCTTTTGGGTTTTTAACCATAACAACCACCTGCAGTAAAATAGTACAACAATACCATCAATGGACTTACACCAAGATATTCTGCGCATTCCGATCCAGAACCGCCATCTTCCTCTCTCATTGTTTGCACAGAAGTTGGCAACAGGCTTTGGAATTATTCCTTCAGAATTCAACTATTTAAAGCTCTTGAGCGCCCACTGCATCTTGAACCTATTTGAGTTCTACAACCCAGATAAAGCTGAGCTCTCCCATCATTTCAAGGAAGTACTTCCAAAGACACAAGCGTATGACTGTTACATTGTTTACTTCACACACTTTTACAAACCGATCTTGGATAAGGAGCTTGAGCGGGTGAAGAGTTTTGGCAGGGAGTTACCGCTTCAAAAGACACACGAAATTAATCAGGGCGTGCTCAACGTCGCCGCTTTTGGTAAGCTCATCAAATCCCTGTATTATGGAAAAGTTGAGAGTCGAAGAATAGGAGGGAGAACCAAATCCAAGTATTGCTTCTCAAATCTAAGGATTAGACAGGACGCCTTGGCTCACTTGAAGCAAGATGGAGTCAACGTGATTACACATCAGGACATCGATGACTACCAAGTTGGCGAAGAAACTCCCACAAAACCACAGCAGGATGCTACCTATAACGATGAATACGACTCCTTGAATCTTGTCCGTGCCAAATTCAAAACTTTCTTGGAAAATGACATGCTCATCCCAGATAACCAGCTCATATCCAATGAGGATCCAGAGATAACTCAGCTCCTAGAGAATCTACAGAAGTCTGAACTACTTCTCAACAATTTCGTACACTCCACATTCAATGATACTGTAAATCTGGAGCTGATGTGTGAAGACTGGGAACGCATAAATGTTCTACAGATAATAAGGGAGAGCATTGATTTAGATTTTGAGAGCGATACCATTCTGCTTTACGACTTAATCAACCTTGTGAACAGTTTTAAGCTCATTTTCCAGCAAAGATTCATCTTCAATGAGGATTGCATTTACAAGTTCTTTAAGATCAGCTCCATCGCCTTCAAAAAAGAGAGGAACAATAAGGGATATGAAATGAGCAAGAATACTAAATTACATGCGATCACGATTTTCAAGAATAATGTGACACAATTTCTTCTAAAGATCATACCCATCTTCCAAAATGAGTTCAGTTCTGATGTGATACTGCTGAACTTCAAGTTCATCACAACAAAGATTCTAAGAGCATTAACAACAAACAAAAGTTCCAGTTTCAGCTCGTACTGGATTTTCAGTTGTTTTGTTGATGAGTACTTCAATTTTCTCATACAGTTTAGCAATTACTACAAGAGACCCAATACAACAACAAAGTTGTTCAGTTTCAAAAAGAGGGTCCAGGTCAAAAGGAAATAGTTCTTTAATGACAGAGTGCTAATCTAACCTCCTAATCTATGCCCCTTACCCTTGAAAGAACTGCCACTGTAGTATGCACGGGATTCACTGCTTGATTGTGTCACATTACCATCATTTTTCTTTATTGGTCTTGGTGTGCCCATAATGTTTTGAATAATGGTTCTGAACCAAGCAGGAGCAGGTAAGTAACCGTCTTGAACTTCATGAATTGTGTGAATAGTGCCCACCTTATTTGTATTGGAGTGTTTGATAACGTTGATCCCCAAAGTGTTCACAATGTAAGTGTATAGAGGACCCAATGATCTGGATTCAATGCAACTGTAAAAATAGGCAGCAGCCATACCAAATAAGACAGCAAAGAAGCCACGTGGGCCAGCCAAAAGGAGTTTAAAACCAAGGGTGACAATTGGCAGGTGTTTGCCCTCCATGGTCATGAAGTAAAAATTCACACGCTGGTACTTGTTAGCGCGCGACCAGGTGAATGTGATAGCACCCAAAAAATTTTCTAGTAGGGAAAAGCTCTTGGTGATGGTACTCAATAGAACGATCAATGGCATGATGATAGATAGATAAAATGCATAGTCGGGGACATTAAGGTAGAACTTGTTCTCTTCCAACCCACGAGAATAAGAGTAGAGCATATAGAGGTCCATCAAACCTTGCATAGGTTGGTCGTTGATCACAAAGAAAGAGGTAACAAAACGCCATATTTGCCAATTGTGAAAGACTTTGGACCAGATAAGGAACAAATTGTAATATGGGAGAATCTGAAGGGCGTTGAGGAACGCAAAAGTGAGGGATGTGACTGTGAATGCCCTGGTGATGGTGGGAATCCCCGCAACAAATCTTTCTGTGTTAGTGCCATCCATTAAATACGAAGACTTAGGTTACGTACTGGTTGAAGTCACTCATCTGGTTAACTAGTTGTGGCACTATCGAAAGAGTCCTAATGAAAGGTGCCAAAGTGTCAACTTCAGCCAACGCCCAACGTAAAGCTTACATAATCACCGATTTCAATTCCGACTTCTCTAGAATAATCATCATGCCCCAGTTCCGACTCACGTATTTATTTGTTCACCACTCCAGATTGTATCCCAGATCACCAACAGTTTAAGACCTGCGCGATGTTGCGTAACCTAACCACTAATGTTCCAAGAAGAGGTCTTAAGACTCTTCACAAGGACCTTAAGTTTTCTAATTCTGCTCGTTTAGCTGTATTGAATGGTGCTGCCAAACTTTATGCAGCTGTGAGTGTGACTTTAGGCCCAAAAGGTAGAACTGTTCTTATGGAACAGAAGTACAACTTCCCAAAGATCACAAAGGATGGTTTCTCAGTCGCCAATGAGCTCTCATTTGTGGATAGATATGAAAACATGGGTGCTCAGTTGTTGAAGGATGTCACATCGAAGTCTAACCTTGAATCTGGAGATGGTACCACAACATCTACTGTTCTAGCCTTCAGTATCTTGAAGAACGCAATCCGCAGCGTTGCCACTGGTGCTAACCCAACAGAAATTAGACGAGGTGTTCAGTTGGCTATTGATAATGTTTTGAGTTTCTTGGAATCTCACAAGCAAAAGGTCACATCTGATGAACAATTGAAACAGATCGCCATTATCAGTTCTAACGGTGACGCAACTTTGGGTGGCCTCATTGCTGATGCTGTGACTGAAGTTGGTAAAGATGGTATTATCACTATTGAAGCTGGTAACAAGGTCAATGATGAACTTGAGGTTAAGAAGGGCTTGAGATTTGCTGAGGGTTTCTTGAAACCCCAATTTGGAGATTTGACAAACCCAAACGCCAAGGTGACACTACAAAACCCACTCATTCTCCTACACAAGGGTGAACTAAGAAATGCTCAGCACATCCTTCCAGCCCTTACATACGCCCAGCGTGAATCACGCCCATTGGTTATTATTACCGAGGCTCTGGAAGGCGATGCGCTCGCAATTGCTCTCTTGAACAAACTAAGAAATCAAGTGAACGTTGTTGGTATTAGAGCTCCAGGCTTTGGTGATGCTCGTGTTGACTACTTGAATGATATTGGAGCAGCTACCGGGGCCGCTGTGCTTGATCCAGAGTTTGGGGAAGTTGCAAGCTCCGCATCTTCTCATCTCTTCGGATCTGCCTCCTCTATTGCCATCTCTCCTAGAGAGACTTTGATTGTTGATGGTAGGGGCTCCCCTGAAGCAGTTAGTGCTCGTGTTGAAGACATCAGGGATAAACAACAGAAGTCAAACCTGGCAATTGGTGAACGTGATACCCTCAAGGAAAGACTGGCTAAGCTAACATCTGGTGCTGCCATCATTCGTGCGGGTGGTGCCTCTCAGTTTATTGTCAAAGAGAAGACAGATAGATTGGACGATGCTCTCAATGCGACTTATTCTGCATTGCAGACTGGCTTCCTTCCGGGTGGTGGTGTTGCTCTACTGAAAGCATCAGAGCATCTGAAGACCCTGAAGTTTGACGATGTTTCATTTGATGCTAAACTGGGTATTGATATTGTTCAAAGATCCCTATCTGCTCCATTTGAGAAGATTTTAGAGAACTCGGGTATGGATGCTGGGCACATCAAATCGAAGTTACAGGACAGCTTCAGTAAAGGTGTCAACGCTCAGAATGGCGATATTGTTGACATGTATGAGGCCGGGATTGTTGACCCATTTGGTAGTATTAAGAGTGCTTTGGTAAACTCATCGGGTGTTACTAGTTTGCTATCGAGTGCAGAAGTTGCAATCACGAGTGTTCTTGGTGAAAAGGAAGGATTCTAGGCTTGAGAGACCTCGGAATGGACTGTGGCTGAGACAGACAGAAAGTAGAGGAAAGTCTAAACAGATCGTATTGTCACTTGTGGCTGATATGTGTATATGGTAATTAACCAGGAACTTCATTATAGATCGATAAACTTTCACCTTGGTGCGTACTTGATGCAAAGCCTTTTTTCCACCTCACCATTCCAAAAGTAAACAAAAAAAGGTAAAGAAACACACACACGACCTCTATTTGCCTTTACAAGGGAATTACAGGCTGCAGAGGATATGGATCTTTCAATAAGCAGAATCTATGGCTCAAGCTCCAATAGTCCATTAACTATTGCCATCACTTCCAACCTTGTGGCCTACATTGCCAGCGGTGGGGTTGTTGTCAGCCAGATCGTACACGACAACAGTGAAAAGGTCAAACTAACGAATCAGAGATTCTTCTGTGCTAACCAAAACAAAGCTCAATCAAGCTCGCCTGCAAAATCTTACTCCTCATTCTCATCAGAGTCACTATCAAAGGACTCATATGGGATACCAAGGTCCACCACCCCAGTCTTGCAGATTTCGACATCCACAGAAGCAGCGTCACCGCCTAAACAAATTCAACAACAGTCATTTGGGTCTGGGAATCAACCACAGAAGCTCAAGACTATATCATCAATTGCTATATCACCTAATGAGAAGTATTTGGCACTGGGGGAATCAGGAAATCAACCACGGATACACATCTTCTCACTTGCCCCAGATTCCAACAACACCCCAATCATCAGCATTGTAGAGCACAGTTTTGGTGTTCATGTATTGAAGTTCTCACCAGATTCTCAGCGCTTGTTGAGTTTGGGGCTACCACATGATGGCTTCTTGTATGTTTGGAAGATATCTGGTCTCCAGGTTGACTGTGTCGCTGTTAACAAGTGTACCTCAATAATTAATGGGGCAGACTGGGTGAATAATGAAGACATCATTACATATGGAGTGAGACATGTGAAGTTCTGGAAGTTGGAAGAGACCGAGAAGCCTCGAGAAGTTTTACAAGGGAAGAATGTCATTTTGGGTGACTTTATCAATAGCAACTTTGTTTATCTCAACTTGGTGAAATTTGAAGAAGGAAAAGTATTGCTGTTCTTCTTGACCTCCCTGGGAGATATTTGCTGGTATGATCTTGATGATAATTCTTTGAAGTTGAAGTACAAGTTCGAAGAAGGCAGAAAGGTGGGCTGTGTCCACATTGACTATGAGGCTGACAAGATGTGGTTTGGTGATAATGACTCGACAGTGAGGTACATGTCACTAGAAGATATTGACGATTATGATATTCCAAATGTGAAGTTTGATGGTAATATTGACTCTCCTTCAAAGGTCAAATTTGTTCCAAAAATTACAATGCTACAACCAACCAAGAAAGGAGCGTTCTATGTGACGTCAAATGAGGAAATCAAATACTTTAGTACTGAAACGAGAGAGTCCACCGATCTTATTGGTTCCTCCTCAAATAACAACACTGGTCTGAAGATTACTTCCAGCAATGAACTTGTCAATTTCACTAAGACTGGTCGGATTCAAAAAATTAATAAGGAGTCTTTTGATCTTGAGCTCATTGCAGACATTGAATTGGTGGAAGTACCTAACAACGTCATCGAAAACCATGTTACATCTCTTGACATTACTGTGGAAAATGATATTGTCGTTGGTGATGCATACGGAAATTTAAGTATCTACTCTAGTGGAGGGAGACTGACTTTCACGACACAAGCACATGAGTTCAGTATCAACGACATCACATCTTTTAAGATCGGTGAAATCGATTTCATTGTCTCTATTGGTCGTGATAGAATGATTCAGGTATTCGCCAAGACAGAGTCTGAAGGCCATGGAGATATTACTCCAAACTGGACCATTTTGGAAACATTGGACTGCCATAAGGGTAATCTTTTAAAGTTAAGTTTTGACAACATGAACAGAATTTACACCAGTTCTGCAGACAGATCCATTTCAATCCACGAGTTCAAAGTTACCGGGAACAAGGTCAGCATTGATAAAGTCAAGAACATTGCCTTGAAGGCCACGCCGTCAACTTTTAGAATTCATGGATCAGAATTGTTTATTTCCACCATTGACAAACAGATCACGATCTACAATATCATCAGTTTGGACAGTGTGAAGACTTTCAAGCTTCATGATTCTGATATGGACTCGTTTTTGGCTGATAACATCAGTATCACAAGCCAAGGCTATCTACTATGTTCCTGCTCAGACAAGACCATCAGAGTTTTCAATTACAATACCATGAAACAATTGGCAGTCAATTGGGGACATTCTGAACCTATCAAATCGTTAGTTTTGCTCAATACCCACGTGATAACACTAAGTAGCAGCGGATGCTTGTTTAAATGGTCTTTGACAACTGAGACAAACAGCAATACCATTCAGAGGTACAATGAACTGACACCTAAGGTCACCAGAAAGATCAAGGCAACAAGCACACCAAGCACCCCACCTGTTAGAAAGTTGAGTAGTGTGAACCCTGGCAGAACACCAACCACTGCTGCCACCAAGCTTCTGACTACAAACAGATTGACTCCTTCCAAGTTGACCAACACACCCAAAACAAATCTATCACCTTCACCCACCTTGAGGCCATCTAATTTGGGAAACACTACACCAATTCAGTCTACTTCGGTGAGACAAAGATTGTCACCAGCTTCAAAAATGACTCCAAACTTATCTCCTTCTTCCAAAACTAATACTAAACTGAGTGCTTTAAAGCCATCGAATGTATCATCCCCGCTATCTAAACCAAGAAGTGTGTTAAGCGTGAGAAGGATTCCCAACGAAATGGAAAACATTGCTAATGAGAACAAGCTCAATATAGGGGAGGTATTGTTTGCTTTACGCAAGTTCAAGGAGAATATTGGGGAGTACTCATATGAGGAAGTTAACCAAGTCAAGAGAGAAATTCAGGGGTTGTTCGACGTTGAAAGCGATTTGTTGAAACGTTTCAATGACCTAATGATTCAGGAGATGAAGAGTTATCTATCGGATAAATAATAAATAAGAATAAATAGGTGCTGAGCAGTATGTGACTGGTACTATGTGTGATTGAGTGGTGATTGATCAATGTTTCAATGCCTTGGCATCGGCTTGAGCACCGAGCACCTTCATCTTCTCGACTCGCTTTTGTTCCTCAATTAACTCAACCAACGAAGGCGAATCATTTCTGTATCGTCTGAGCCATGCTTCCCAGCGTGGAGGAATCTCAACGCCGGTGTACTCTCCCAGATAGTTTCCTGGTACTCGATACTCGATGGCTCTCCGCATGGGTAGTCCTCTTCCCAAGCGGAACTCCCAATAAGTATTGCCTTGAAGATCATAACCGACGAACCATTTGCGGCGAAAAGGAATCCCTCGGAGAGCTTTGTAGCGATGAAACAGATGTGTCAATGGTGGAATGGGCGGATGGATGTTGTTCATAAGGAGGATGTCGAAGCTGACTAGTCGAGGCAGAAAAGTGATGACGAAGATGTTTTCGATTTTTATCCTTCGGTAGAAGAATTTACTGCCACAACCTTACATCAGGGATAATGGACCACCGCAAATTAAGCTATATCCCACCGGCACCAATCACACTAGAAGATGACACTCAAGGTGATGAGGAGCAGCCACCCTGTTGGGCACAGGGTGTGCGTGTCGGGGAGTGTACCATTGTGACTGGAGACCAAGGAAAGTTTGCATGTTGGAGCATCGTCGTCAACACATCCTCATCTTCGACGGTCACACTGAGGAAGCGTTATAGTGAGCTTGACAGGCTTAGACAGAGGCTAACAAGAGAGCTTCCTGGGATAGACGTCCCGAAACTGCCTCCAAAGAGGGTTGTGAATAACCTTGACTCAAACTTTTTGGCTAAAAGAAGGTCAGGAATCGAATGGTTTTTGAACTGTGTGCTTTTGGATCCAAAGTTCGCACATACAAAGTCAGTCAGAGATTTCATCTTAACAGCAAATGTGGGTGGTGACTGACGTTGATAGTCCAAGGTCCAAGAGCCAAACATGGCTTACATAATCTAGCTTAATTCTTATATAAGTTATGACAAATATCATACACTGACGTGACACGAAGAAAACAGTTTCCTTGTTTACATTTACAAGAGTTGGAGAATCAGCAGTTTATATCCAAGATGGAGTGGCTCTCAGAAATAGTGCAAGCCGCATTTAACACTCTGAAGCATTATGATAATGAGATCCAGCTCACCTCAGACTTGGTGCTCATTCAGTATGTTGTTCGCAGAGCAATAAAGCATTTGGCGAACAATGTGAGATCACGCAACTCTTGCTGGTACTTGTTTGAAGAGAAGGTTAAGTCACAGCCACATTCTCCAATGCTTGCCTTTGCAAAGCCTACATTTCACGGGAAAGGCGATGAAGCCTTCAAGGTTGAGAATTACACGTATGGGGAGGTTTATGAAATTGTGTTACGTTTGTCAGAAGTCTTTGTACACAGATATGGTATCAAGAGTGGAGAGACAGTGGGGATCTACTTCACCAACAAGCCAATGTTTCTCTTTGCATGGCTAGCTCTATGGAATATTGGTGCATTGCCTGCATTCTTGAACTATAACAATGTGGGCAAACCGTTGATACATTGTATCAAGACTGGTAACATCTCACATTTATTGATTGACGAAATATGCTCTGAACACATTAAACAGTCAGAAGATGAGATCTTGGAAGAATTGCCTATTCTACAGATGATTTATATTGATGAGAACACCTTGTTTCCTGAGATCACCGATGCAGATTCAATAAAGTTCAGACAGCTAGATTCACTACGCTGTGTCAATGACACTGACTACAGCCCAGCTGCACTAATCTACACATCGGGAACTACTGGCCTTCCCAAACCAGCCATCATGTCCTGGAGAAAGGCAACGCTTGGTACGTCCCTATACGGTTACATTGTCAAGGTTAAGAGAAGCAGTACTGTCTTCACCTCCATGCCCCTCTATCATTCAACAGCCTCTATGCTTGGTGTATGTGCTACCATCAATCAAGGAGCATGTATTGCACTAAGTGTTAAGTTTAGCACAAGCACAATGTGGACACAGGTTAAACTCACAGGTGCGACGCATTTGCAATATGTGGGTGAAGTTTGCAGATACTTGCTGAACTCACCACCTCATCCAGATGAAAGAAACCACAACCTCAAGGTCGCATATGGGAATGGATTGAGATCTGACATATGGCGTGAGTTTAAAGATCGCTTTGGAATTGAATCTATCGGTGAATTCTATGCTGCCACTGAATCGCCTATCGCTCTAACGAGTTTCCAAACTGGTGATTATGGGATTGGTGCTTGCAGAAATTACGGAAAACTCATCAATTCAATCCTTCAATTCCAGCAGACTGTCATCAAGATGGACCCTGATGATGTGAATACACCTCTGAGAGATCCAAAGACTGGGCTATGTGCAGTTGCTGACGTTGATGAACCTGGCGAGCTAATCATGAATTTGTTCTTTAAAGATCCGACAAAAACATTTCAAGGATACCTAGGAGACAAGCGGGCCACGGAGTCCAAAATCCTTTGTGATGTGTTTCACAAGGGTGATGCCTGGTTTCGTTCTGGTGATTTGTTGAGACAGGATTCTAAGGGTCTATGGTATTTCGTTGATAGATTGGGTGACACGTTCCGTTGGAAGTCAGAAAATGTCAGCGCAACCGAGGTGGAGAATCAATTGACCCAAGTAGAGGGGATTCAAGAATGTGTCGTTGTCGGTGTTAGAATTCCTAATCATGAGGGCCGTGCTGGGTTTGCTGTGATTAAAGCCGATGAAGCACATAGTGCAGTGACTGTCAAGGATGGCATTATCAGCGTCTTGGAGCTTCCACGTTATGCAATTCCGATATTTATCAAGTTTGTTGATGAGATTGAACACACTGACAACCACAAAATTTCCAAGATGAAGTTTAGAAACCAGGTGCTACCAAAAGGGGAGAATGGGAATGAGGTGATCTATTGGTTGAAAGGTAACAATTACGCGGAGTTGACTTGCCAGGATTGGGACGAAATTACTGAGGGTAAAGCTAAAATCTAGTTTGAGAATTATTTATAGCATTGTTATGCATTTGATAAAGATTGTAATGTGTGTTGTGTTATATTAGTCGTTGCAGTGCAGTATGAGCCAGTCTAACCAAGAAGAAGACAGTCACAGGAACAGCGAAAACCTTTAGGAACTCAATGATGCTAACGGAGAACTTGGAATCCACAACGGATAAGTTTCCACTTTCATCCTTATCGACAAACGAACCCGTACTGTAGAAGTGCTCCAAAAGATCATCTTTCTCTTGCCAAACTCCTAATAACCAGTCCTCAAATGTCTTGACAGCTTCCTCCTCCTTCTCTTTCTCGGAATACCCAAGCTCACCTATAGGAATATCACAAAGATTGAACTCACGAATATAGAACTCGACATTCTGAGGGTTCTTTCCTTCCAGAAATATCTTCTCCAAAGAGTAGATGTCTTGCCCATATTCTTCTCTGTTGATGCCACTATAAGCGATTGTTACATCGTAGACTTTCTGAACAGAACCTCTGAGCTTCAACAAAGAGTAGCGCAACCCAGTACTTCTAGGTAGTAGCACATGCTTAAAGGGCTTCTTTCCCGCTTTTTCAGCGTAAGCTTCAGTCTTGCCTCTGGTGTTTGGACTCAAGTTAGTACCCTCGGGGAACATAATGAGACAGTATGGCCACGTTTTGTCCGATCTGATACCATCTGGCCAGGCGTTGGAGTCTGTTACCTGTGTAATGCCACTTGCCGGTCCCATTCCACGGCCATTAGCGTCGATTCTTCCCAAATGCTCGTCTAGGGTTTGCTTGTCCTTAACCCATTTTCTGGACAGGAAGATGAAGTCGTAATTGTCCATCCCGTAGCCCAATAGAGGGATGTTTCTCAATGAGTCCTTCAGCAGAATGTAAATGAAGCCTGAAAGCCCAGCAGTGTGTGTTAACCACCATAGGAACGCCCATTCGATGTAGATCTGGTGATTTGCAATCATGACAGAGTTGGGAGCCATCAAGAGCTTCAAAGAATCGCCTTGAACCAACTTGGATTGTGACAAGTCGCGGGACACGATCCGCATGTTGATAGGAGATGTGGAAACAAATGTGAGGACAGTGGTGAGGAGCACGATGAAGTGCTGTTTAGTGATGGCCAGGTATGCGTGTCTGAACTCAGTGTTGGTGGTGGAAAGAAGCAGCCCCACTGCCTGGGTGAAGACGATTGAAACTGAACCTGCTAGGAACATGATTGTGGCGATGAGTGTCTTGGAAACACCGATGGCCAATGTGAGATAGAAGTACATTGAAGGAGTCGATTGGTGGCGATCGTTTGTTGTTAGTGGAGAACGAAAGTGGGTTAAATTTTGGGCTTTTTATTGTGTCATCACCTCACCCGAGTAACACCGAACTTCACATGATGAAAAGGCCTTCCAGGGTACTGTTGGAGCAATTTATCTCTATCTGGTAACGATGATATCACTCCTACAAAGATTTAAATTGAATGGCACAGTGTAAAAATACAGGTAATTGAATTAAAATTTGAATCTAGAGGGTTCAATGATTAACCACCATAAACACCACCAGCGCTGAATGCATCCTTAACCTGGTTGATATTGAATCCCTTATGCAAAGCCAACTGCAGCAAGATTCTACACTTCTGAGGGTTCAAGTAGCCCCCACTGATAGCACCACCAAACTTAGCATCACCTTTTGGCAAATTACTCACAGTGACACAACCATCTTGGGAACGTTTGGAGTAGACGACCGGGATCTGATACTTCTCCCAAACATACTTCAAGAACTCATTCGTCTCATCGGTGAGCGAACCAGCACCGGAAGTGGCCAGCACAACGGCCTTAACATCCATTTGCTCAACGGCTAGTTCAATGATCTTCGGGTTGAAGCCCTGCACGTTGTAAAAGATGGCAACTTCTGGTAGTTCATGCCTTCTCTTCGATGAGACTGGATCAGATGAGAACTGCAGGGTATTGGTTAGTTTTTGGGAATCAATGTCAATGTAAAGTGATGAAGGCTTAGATGGTGGGTAGTAGAAGCAGACGTTGCCGCAGACAAAGGAGCCCAGGTATCCTTGACCGATTGACTTGAATGTGTCTAGTGTGTTGGCATTAGTTTTGGTGATGTAGAAACCTGACCCGATGGAGTCATTCAGCACGACAAGGACACCACGGCCCACAGAGTCAGGGTAGGCTGATACACAAACTGCTTGGTATAGATTGAAAGTACCGTCAGCTGAGATTGATGAAGATGGACGCATGGAACCCGTCATGACAATGACAATGTCGGGGTAGTTCAGAGTTAACTCCAGAAAAAAGGCAGTCTCTTCTAGCGAGTCAGTACCATGGGTGATGACAAACTTCCTGATACCTTCTTGTTCATAAGATTTCTTGATCTCTCTGTGCAGTAGAAGCAAATGTGTGGCATTTAGTTCCTTGGAGTCAACGTTAACAATCTGTTGGTACTTCAAGTGTGCGATTTGCGATAGACCAGGAACAGAGTTGATCAAATCCTCAATGGTCAAATCAACATCATAGCCAGAGGTCTTTGTCTCCGAATCAGCCTTTGCGGCAATGGTACCACCAGTTCCAAAGATCTTAACAACCGGAAGAGAGAGGTCCTCTGTGTGGACGTCAATCTCGTGTGTGGTTGCAGAGGTGGTGATGGTGATTTCCTCGGACATTGAAGAGGTGCGTAGGGTGTGGTGGATGAACTGTGGGATATCTGACTGTGAACTCGAGATCATGAAAGAGAAACTTTATAAAGGGCTTTATACCTCAGATGCCTTGTGTGTATGGAAGTTTTTTTTTTTTTTTTTCTCTGCTTCACGGCATGAAAAATTTCGCCGGTTCAAGGGCTGATGGTGATGATGAGACCTAGGAGGCCTGGAATATAGAACATAAATGGGGGAAGGCTGAGTATTAGTAGAAGGAAAGTAAAAGATATTTAAAGCAGACTAATCCACTTCTTGTATCTTTTGAACCGCCTCCTCAATGCTCCGCTGTCCATCAGAATTTAAAAAGGGTCAAAATGCAGGGCTCGTAACTTTGCCCAATGAGGATGGGTTAACCGTTACGACTGTACGGAAGTCCACTGCCGCATAGTTAACAAACATCTAAATGCAGCACTAAATAGGAGTTACAATTTCTCACACTGAACGGAGTCTTAAAGACTACATATTACAGATGACAGCTGGCTAGAGTTGTTTTCACTTGATTGGCGATACCTTATTTTAAGTTTGTAATTGGCATCAAAGTTTGTTGACAGCTGAAGGTTGCCACACTCGACAACTTCTCATTTGAACATGTTCATATTGTTAAACCTTTATAACACCAAAATAATATAATTCATTGTATCGGCGAAGAAATGAAGATGGTAGGTGGGGGGGGGGGCGGCTGCTCAATGTATGTATGCAATATCATGGTACTCTACTAGACAGTCGTTTTATATTAGTAACTGTCAAAACTCGAATACTCCCTGCGCATAGACCTATTCTGGAAAGAGAATGTTCAATGGCATCTAATTCCAGAATTAGTACATTAAATTTTAAGCACCAATTACCGTTATCTCACGGTCACGGAGACTTTTGCGGCCGCGGTGCGAGCCATGCTTAAACTAGACAGCTTCCCCAGATTCCAAAGGGCTTCTTAACCATTACCCCATCTGGCCGAAAAGTTTCGGGAAAGGTTAGCCGTACCGTAAAAATTTAAGTGAGTCAAAAGAACAAATCTAGTTCGTTGTTGAAAAGATGCTTCATGGCCAGTAAGGAGCCGGAAGATATGTCTGATACACATTCTCTAAACTCCCTTTCAACACAGGGCATCGAAGATGGTGGTCCTGTACCCATTCTCCACGATAGAGACAGCTCTCCTGTACCTGCACCACAACTGGAGAAGGAGATCACCAACTCCTCATCAAAACCACTACAAAGACCTAGGAAAGAACGCAGAGGCATCCTGGCGAATCTCAGTCTTATTCCAGAGTATAATGATGCCCGTGAGTACCCTGCTATCCTCAAGAACCTGATTGTCTTCATCGTGTCTTTTGCCTGCCTGATTGGACCAATGGGAACCTCCATTGTCTTCCCGGCCATTGAGAATATGACGGCAGAACTCCACACTAGTACGATGATGATTAACGTCAGTGTGGGTATCTACCTACTCAGTATCGGTATTTTCCCGCTCTGGTGGTCCAGTTTTAGTGAGAAATTTGGGAGAAGGTCCATTTACATCTTGAGTTTTGGAATGTATTGTGGATTTAGCATCGGATGTGCTCTTGCGCCTAATATCAAAGCATTGATTGTTCTCAGAGTGTTGACTGGTGGATGTTCTGCGAGTGTTCAGTCCGTTGGAGCCGGTACAATTAGTGATTTATTTGCTCCTGAACAGAGAGGGAGAGCATTGGGTTATTTCTATCTTGGTGTATTGATGGCACCACTACTATCCCCAATTATTGGGTCTTTAATTCTCTTAAGATGGAACTGGAGAGGCACACAATGGTTTATGGTGATCATGGCTGTTGTGATTTGGCTGTCTGTGATCTTTCTCCTCCCAGAAACTTTGAGAGTGCAGGATAACAAGGCAATCATCGCCCAAATCCTAGCAGAAAGACGTAAAAAAACACAGTTGGATGATAATGAGTCGGTAATTGAGGAGGACGAGGCTCAGGATGAAGAGCTTGAAGTACAGAGAATAATGAGCCACGTATCAAGGGCAAGTTCAAGGATTGATGTTGGTGATGATGGGCCGCATGATGTGGTTATGCCAGAGATGTACCGGGAGGCAATACATCATCATGATCACTCTCGCGATCCAATTTTGTCTCAAATCAGAGAGAATGACCTCAAGAAGTACAGATCGCATGTTGAATCCATCATCAACAAACCGCTAACCAAACTGGAACGGCTCAAATCCCAATCGTATGAGTTCATCATCAAGCCAATGAAGTCAGTGACCCTGCTGCGGTATCCACCAGTGGCACTAGCCATTACATTCAGTGCCATTTCCTTTGGTATACTGTACCTCGTCAATATGACGATCGAATACGAGTTTGCGAGAGAGCCATACAGCTGGAGGTCCCTTTTTGTTGGTCTGGCATATATTCCCAACTCTGTGACGTACATTATCGCCTCTGTGTACGGTGGTAAGTGGACTGACTGGCTCTACGCTCGCTACAAGCTTAAGCATGGTGAAGCTGTCGCGGAGGCACGTATCAGTTGGAACATCCTGAGTGCAGTTGTGGTATTCCCTATGGCTCTCCTGATCATTGGATGGTGTTTCCACTTCCACGCATTCTGGGTGACACCACTTATTGGAACAGCTCTGTTTGGATATGCTTCAATGATGACGATTGGACCGGTGGTTACGTACATTGTGGACTCCCTACCGGGAAGAGGTGCGACTGGAGTTGCCTTGAACAATCTTGTGAGACAGACACTGGCCACTGTGGCCGTGTTTGTGACAGATCCGGCTATCAATGGAATGGGTGTTGGACCACTGTATTCCTTGCTTGCTGGCTTGGTGGTTGCAGCTGCATTGACCTTAGTGCTGTTGAAGAGGAATGGTACACACTGGAGAGAGACATATGACTTGCAAAAGTTGTACGATGGGTTGGAATGATGTAATGTCTATTTAAGTTTCTAGAAATTAATATTCTGTAATTCAAGGCATGGGATATAGCAGCTTGACTTAGTTGAGATTGTTAAGTTTGTACAGCGTTTGTTTCATGTCAGGTTCATCAAGGCAAAAACAAGAATGTGTCAAAACTCGGTAAGGCCACATCCTAAATGGGTCAACAGTACCGCAGCAGTGATGATTGTAGCAAATGATGGACTCCCTCTCCTCGTTTGAAGAATTCTAGCAACTCTCTGGTATCCCCAAAGTGTAAAGTCAGTCATCATGGATTCATTTAGTTTTTAGAGTTGACTGTGGTGCTATATTTTTAGAGTATCATCTCAAACTCATGTAAAACAGGAATAAAAATGAAACAGCCTTGACATCAAACAGGGCTTAGATGTCCATGGTTCTTTAAAGGGTATAAAAGTTCCTCATTCTGATGTCTTGGTTGCTTCCTTGTATCCAGTGCACCATTACCAAGAAACTCAAGTTCCATAAAGATGTTTGGCCTACTTTTCTTCAAGAGAATGCCTAGAGTGTTCATGCTAGTTTTGCTCTTCATAACCATCTTCCTATTGGCCTTCTTATTATTGGGCTGTACCAAGGATGACTCAACATACTCTTCAATCTTCCTGATCAAATATCAGTTCAACACCAACTCTTCACTGTACCCACTCATCACCACTGCATACAAGAGCAACAACTTGACAGGATATGAAGCGATGGAGGTAAGAACCAATTACCTTTCACTCTGCGTCACATTAGATAATGTCAAATCATGCACTCCAAGAACAGATATTTCCCAGTTCAAGAACCTGACGAGTGTCAACATTTATGCTCAGAACTCTAACTCATCCACCACTTTGGATCTAGTTTCATTAGCTGCTGAGTTCTCCAATGAGGTGGTGCACCCTTATATCCTCATTGCTACAATTGTATTGACCATTATCCTAATGATGACGTTGTTCTACATCGTGGTTCCAGGTCTTCCAGGGAAGAGCAAGATCAACAAGTTCAATCTTGTGCTGGCTCCAACCTTGGCATTGCTTTGGGGTTTGGGCGCAATGTGGTCTCACGTTGCTGCTAACACAGGTAGCACATTGGTCCAGATGTCTAGTATGGATGTTGTCAAAGCACATGTGGGGAGAAAAGCTGCTGCAATGACATGGACACCATTTACTTTCATGATGGCTGTGGCTATTGGTGTGTTGGCGTTATATTTCAGGGATCTGAATGACATCATTGAAGCTGTTGATCCAAAAGTATGAGCATGGTAGTCACATAATGATGAAAGAGTAATGACACAGAAAGAATGGATGAATACTTTCAGGTTCTTTTGTGCTTGCACTGACAATTTGTACCAAGAATGTGATCTCACAATCGCCAAATTTCCGTGAAAACCAATCAATAGTCAATGTCATAGATTCAAATTGCTACGCACTCATCTTTATCTTTATTCATCATGAAGTATATATTGAAGTTCATAGGGTCTCCTTTCGAAGGAGCTTCTCTCTCTAACTCACACTCTAATCCAAGGAGGAGGCACCAGTAATGATATCAACCAACTCGTTGGTGATAACGGCTTGTCTGGTTCTGTTGTACAAGATAGAGTACTTGGTGATCATGTCACCAGCGTTCTTGGAAGCGTTATCCATGGCGTTTCTTCTGGCAGAGACTTCAGAAGCGTAACCATCAGCTAGGGCAGAGTAGATACCGTTGGCCAAGGAGAACTCAGCAAGGGTCTCTGGGACCTTAGCATCTTGGTCTAGCTCGTATTGGGACAAAGCTGGGGATTGCTCAATGGAGGTGGCATCGTAGATGGTGGCGTTGGTTGGAGCAAAGGCAACGGCAGAGAGGTACTCGTTGTAGAAGATCTCAACGTTGGTGTACTCAGTACCCAATTGAGAGATTTGGTCAGAGATCAAAGCAGCTTCGGTGAAGTTTGGAGTCTCCTTACCGATACCGTTGAAGGCCAAAACCAAGTTGGAGGCGTGAGTTCTGGACAATTGGACCTTAATCTTGTCACCAACAGCAACCAAATCAACAGAACCTTCCAATTCCTCGATTCTCTTTCTGGCAGCCTTAGCAACTTGGGAGTGGATGGAACCACACAAGCCCTTGTCAGAAGAAACAACGATCAACAAGTTCTTCTTCTCCTCAGAAGCCAATGGAGCAGTCTCGGCGTGGGTGTAGACCTCTCTGTCATTAGCAGAGTAGACACGGGCAGTGCTCTTGGCACGCTCAGCCTTGGATAGTCTGGTGGAAGCAACGATCTTCATGGTGTTGGTGATCTTCTCAATGTTCTTAATGGACTTCAATCTGGTCTCAATGTCACGAAGAGTGGCATAGTTTCTGCAGCAATTGTTAGTATGGCATTCGGTATTATCATCCTCGAACACTTCAAGGGATGATTGTGGATAGTATTTGCAGCTAATGGAACGTTGTGCTGTTCCATTTGACCATGGTGATTGTGGTGGACAAAACTTCAATCAGCACATCCATGGATTGGACAACAAAACACAATTCACCCAATTCATATGGAAACAGACCCAGTCAAGTTGGTACATGGTCACCAATTCAATAATAATCCACACTATTGATGACAATAACACTGACCTTCCAATTCACCCGATTCCAATTCTCCATGAAAACTTCAACTGCAATACGAACACATCCACTGTGTCCCTTGAATTCTGTTCCAAGGAGGTGATCAACTTACCTAGAAGAAACAGCTGAACGAGCAGCACCGGCACCGATTCTGGTAAACATTATGTGAATATTTAGACTGGTTAAGAACCGTTGTTTATAAGTAGGCCAAAGGGGTTCAAGCTTTTTTTTTCAGCAGTTTTGTTTTTCGAGGTTTTCAGAATGGTGAAATTTGATTTGTTGAGGGAGTTGTTAGGGCCACATCGGAAATCACGTTTTCATTATTAGTAAAATCACGTGAGTTTAACAGGGCTTCTAACGGAGTATTTCTACACGGCTCTTAAAAGATTATTATTGTAAGAGAAGTCTAGCAGTTTTGAGAGAGGATACAAGTCGTCTGGTTTGTCAAATATCAATAGATACGAGATCAAGCATGAGCACTGTGAGAGTTGTTGAAGTTTGAAAAAAATGTCCGAGTTTGCAAATCAGGGACACCCAAATAAGCACCAACACCTGAGCTGGTAGACTCGTCACAAATTCGATCGGATGTCGCTTCCACAGCATATACGCCAGGTGACTTACAGGCGATTAGGCCATGGCCATCTGTGAAGGCTGAACCACATCTAAGGAGACTCAGGGATAACAACAAGTGTCTACTTGAAATTGGAATATTCTACTGGACCTTTCTCAACTAACAAAACACTGGTCGATCATTTTGAAGCATAGCTCACTGTTGCAGACGGTTGCAGCCTCACAACCAACAAGGAAAGGGATGATGCCCTTGCTCTGTTTCAGTTGAAACCTTTGATTTTGCTCTCTGTGGCGCTTGAAGCCCATGAGATATCGTCACAGAATTTCTGACAGACTAAAGTAGCTGGTGTGGATATCATCATGGGTCTAGGAAATTATATGCTTCTAATACAGAATCTGAGCTGTGTACTCAGTTACGTCATGTGTGATGTGTAGTGAATATCGACTCCAGTATTAACTTATTGTTATACAAATTGAAACTTTCTTATTTTGGTGCTCTGTAGTACTTTGGAGCAATGAAAGGTTGCTTGGAGATGACAGCCTCTCTGAATTTGCCTCTAACCTTGATGCGAACCCTGGTATCAGACTTTTGGTAACCTCTTTGAACATAACCTTGACCAATGTTCCATCTACCCTCTAGAGATGGACTGGCACTACCAGAAGTAACAACACCGATTTTCTTCGAATCATCCTCAATGTCATAGATTTCAGCACCTTCGCGGGCAGCTGGACCCTTCAGTTTGAAACCAATACGTTGCTGTTTGACCAAGGATCTGTCAGCCAGCTGAGCAAGAATCTTGGAAGCACCGTTGAAGCTGGCATCTTCTGTTCTTCTGTTCTTGGCAATGATCCAACTTAGAGAACCTTCAACTGGGGTGATGGAATCATTCAAGTCATGGCCGTATAGACACATACCAGCCTCAAGTCTTAGCGAATCTCTGGCAGCAAGACCAATTGGCTTCAAATCAGGGTCCTCTAGAAGAGCCTCGGTGAATTCAGTAATGATTGAGTTTGGAATGGAAACTTCAAAACCATCTTCACCAGTGTAACCGCCTCTGGCCAAGTGCAGTTCAGTGTTGTTGAAACCTGGGATGGTGATGAACTTGGATCTACCAAAGTAGATCTTTGACAGATCGTCGTTCGTGAACTTCTGCAAAACCTTAGAGGCCAATGGACCCTGCAAGGCCAAAAGGGAGTTATCGATCACGTCAAATTTAACATCAAACCCCTCGCTCTCCTGCTTGAAGAAAGCGATGTCCTTGTCTCTGGTTCCAGCATTCGTAACGATGTAGAAGTGAGAGTCATCATCATGCTTGACGATAATAGTGTCATCAACAATACCACCTTGGTTGTTCAAAAGAACACTCAATTGGTTTTCCCAGGTGCCCAGTGACTTGAAGTCAGAAGGTGTCACCTTGTTCAAGAATGGAATGACATCTTTACCAGTCAAGTTTTGTTGCAGCATATGACTGACGTCGAACAAACCAGCCTTGGAACGAGTCCAGTTGTGAGACTCAATATGTGATTGGGACTTGTAGAGGACAGGCATGGCATAACCAGCAAAGTCCACGATATCAGCACCGAGTTTGACATGTAGATCATAAAGGGCCGTCTTTTTCAGTTGTGGAGCGGCAGTGGAGTAAGCTCTTCTTAGCATTGTGCTTGTGGATAAGGAATGGAATCTAATAAACAGAGGAGAGACAAGTTTTCTCAAAAAGATTCATATTCGAAGTTAGTTTTATGGGGATAAGGATAATCACATGCCAGAGTCAAGATGGACAAGTGCAGATTTTCGTGACCCAAGTCAAGTACCGAGTCAAACAGTCAGATTTTCTGACTTCGGTACAAAGTGCCCCTACCGAGAAAGACACAAATAAAAGGTTACATCACTCACAGGTCCACAACACTAGTGCAGAACAAACTAAGTATTGAATATTAATGACAAAACACTGGGAGAAGTCTCAAATTCCTTATTTCGTTGTTCTTCAAGACACCTCCACCTTGTGCACCATACCACACAAGTCCAACAGGACAGATGAGCACCCCTCAAGTGATGATGAGGATGATGAAAAGCGCCTCCCTGTGATGGCACCTGCAACTTGCACATATCCTGACATTGAGTACGTCTTTTTTGATGATCCAGAATATGATACGTTGGAAACCGAGATCAATAGAAGGAATGAACAAGAAGATTCAGAAGAGGAGCAGGCTATAATCATTGAGTTGGATGCGTCAGGAGAGAGGGTGATGAAATACTCATCACTGAGCCCCGAGGTGCAAGTTCTGGGACTCAGTATCAAAGACAGGAACAATACCAAGACGATTGAAATGGATGTGACGCGGTGCGTTGTGGATGGGGTTGATAGTCTGGGCACGGTCCCAGAAATGGATTATGTGAGGCAACTTGGTGAATTGTGGAGTTTACGCAATGCACAGTTGAGAAAGATCATGGATGAATAAAAAGACATGCATTTCACAAGGTTCAATCACATCATATCATTGACATTCATTGGCATCTCTTCAATCTTGATGCTGTAGAAGTTCTGCAATTCCTTCAATGACTTATCGTCATCCTCAGTGACAAAATTGATGGCAACACCCTTTCTACCAAATCTCCCTGATCTACCAATTCTATGGAGATAGTTTTCGTTGTCAAAGGGTAGGTCATAATTAATAACGAGGGAAACCTGCTGAACATCAATACCACGGGCCCAAACATCAGTGGAGATCAACACTCTTGACTGACCTAAACGGAAATCATTCATGATCTTATCTCTTTCATCCTGTTTCATATCGCCATGCATGGCTACAACAGTAAAGTTTGCCTCACGCATCTTCTCGGTCAACCAGTCCACTTTCTTCTTTGTGTTGCAAAAGATGACTGCTTGTGTAATTGTCAGCGAGTCGTATAGATCACAGAGTGTGTCGAACTTCCACTCCTCCTTCTCAACTGAGATGTAATACTGTTTTATACCTTCCAATGACAGCTCATCTCTCTTCACAAGAATCTTGACTGGATCAGTGGTGAACTTCTTAGTCATATCCAGAACATCTTTGGACAAGGTAGCACTCACCACAACAACCTGGACACCAGACGGTAACTGTCTGTAAATATCATAAATCTGCTCTTTGAAACCTTTACTCAGCAATTCATCAGCCTCATCCAGAATCAACATCTTTGTCTGTCTTAAACTCAGGTTCCTTCTTTTCATCATATCCAAGACACGGCCAGGAGTCCCGCTCACAACATGCTGCCCTTTACTCAGAGCCTTGACATCATTCCCGACATTCGTACCACCAATACACGCATGACAACTCACATTCATGTAACTGCCCAGGGCCCTCACCACACTCTGAATCTGGACAGCTAATTCTCTTGTAGGCGACAGAATGATAGCTTGGTTTTCCCTTGTGTTCGTAGATAATACCTCCAGCATACCAATGGTGAAAGTGGCAGTCTTACCAGTACCGGATTGTGCTTGGGCAATTGTATCACGACCGTTAATGATCTGGAGAATGGCACGGGACTGGATGGCTGATGGCGCCTCAAAGCCATATGCGAATATACCTTTGAGAAGTGAGTCCTTGAGGTCCATCTCCTCAAAAGAGGAGACGATCTGAATGGATTTTGAAGTTCTGAACTTCAACTGCTTATCTTGATCTTTATCAAAGTCCATTGCGTCAGGAAAGAGCTGGTGCTATGTGAAGGATTGGTTGTGACGATGTTTTAAAGAAGAGGCGATGAGGTGCCAAAAAATTTGAATCTCGCTTATGTAAGAATCCCTCCTAAGCACCACTGAACCACTCTCACAACTGTCAACAAAGTCACTCTTTATCTCCATCACTCTCACCTGGGCAAATCTATGCAGCTCATTTTAATTGCAGGTGGCCACTTTGCAGGCAAAGAAACTATCGCAACTCGTCTAGAGAATCTGTTGAGCCATTCAACTGTCGAAATCATTGCCTTAGATGACTACACCAAGCCAGATTCCTCAGACATCTACTCACCAAAGAAGTACGACTTTGAACAGGTTATTGGAGACATAGAGACACACAATGCCGATGTCGTTGTCGTTCATGGACTTTATGCCCTATATTCCAAAGAACTTGTGGCCAAAGCTGCGATGAAAGTCTTTGTTGACTGTGATGCTGATGTTCGTCTGAATAGAATGGCCTCTGAGGCTATAAGAAGGGATCCATCCTCGCTCAAAGAGGTCATAGAACTGTACTTGAACAAACAGAGAGGAGAGTTTAATGCTTTCATTGCCCCTACAAAGGAATCTGCTGATGTGGTGTTGCCAAGTGAACATCCAGACACTGGTGTCAGTTTAATATGTGATGGGATCCAGGGATTGCTTAAAGGTGAAGTTCCATACTCGAACAAGACGTTATATCCAAGAGAAGATCTACTGAAGAGAGACGACCCGCGCTTTTATGAGTTGAGTTGATGAGATCTATAGCATTTTTAAATCACGCAGGCATCTTTATTAAGAGCGTAATGGCTCCATCAGCATCTCGAATCACTCTTGGCTAATTGCCTTTCAACAATCAACTGCTCATTGATCCTCCCACTCAGACTGGCCTTTTGTAGTCTGTTGATCAAACCTTCTGAAATCTCAATTCCACTCTTCCTCAGATCTTCAACTGCCTTCTGAACAATTTCAATCTTATCATCTACAGGATTCAGCTCAGCCAAAAGCTTCTTCCCCGTCGCAGAGTTATCCAGTTGTACTCTACCGACAAATAATTCATTTGTGTCACTAGCCAAGGAACCATCGTGTTTCAATACCTGAGCACCGTTGTGCAATCTGAAGAAAACACCATTTTTGGTCGACACTTCTTCAAACCCCCAGATTTGACCCAGTCCAATAGCCTCAGAGTTGCATTTTACTGCCCCAGCCGATGCAGCGAGATACTTTCCAGAAGAGCTCTTTAGAGCAAATTTCGATCTGTCCTTTGCCGTTCCTGGAACAGGTGAAGCAATAAAGACTTGCTCCACTGTATTGGGTTCAATTCTGTGGATGCCCTCTGTGTATCTCTGAAGAGTGCGTGTTGCTAAACCAAAGTTCTTAGTACTCGTGATTGAACCATCACTTTTCACAACAAATGTCTTGAGATCTGAGTCATAGAAAGCCAGTACCAGTGGACCTTTTAAGTCAGCGACTGACTCTGCAGATATCCATTCAGAGTGTGTTTGATGATCTTGTTCGAATTCCACAAGATCAGATTTAATCACTTTCTTCTTCGACTTCTTCGGTTTCTGCACACCAATGGGCGTCTTATCACCTTTGAATTTGAGTCTGGAAACCATACTTCAACAAAGACAATATAGATGACACAAATATATGGCTCTTCTAAGTAAGCAAAAAAAAAAAAAAAAATTGACATCATGGTCCAGAATCGAACGCGTCGCGTGGCCCTACCGAAAATATGTAAACATTCGTCGATCGATCTTTAGAAAAAAGCCAATTTTAAACACTTTAATACAGAACAAATCATTATCACCAATTCACATCATCCAACAATGTCTACATTCTTTGACGAGCAAAAGAAGTCCTTCATTGACGTCCCAGTTACTGACGGCAAGATCTCTACCTCTGAGTTTCTTGAGGCCTCTGAGTCTTTGATCAAGTTGTTTGGTGAGTACAGGACATTCAGACATATGACCCACATTAACTAACACTTTTCAGACCTGCTGGGCTCTTCTGCATTCACTGTTGTCCAAAATGACCTAAGGGGAAATGTGGACAAGATCCGTGCTCGTTTGCTCGCCACTCCAGACAAGTCTGCCACCCTACAGGACCTTGTTCTAAACGAGAAGGCCGAGAAGGCTACCAAGGCCACTCAGGGGCTGCTGTGGTTATCCCGTGGTTTGCAATTCACTGCCCAAGCCATGCGTGAGACTGTGGATAACCCAGCAAAGGAGCTCGACAAAACCTTCACTGATGCCTACAGCAAGACTTTGAGTAAGTACCACAGCTTTGTCGTTAAACCAGTGTTCAAGTTGGCAATGAAGGCTTGTCCATACAGAAAGGATTTCTTTGAGAAGTTGGGTGCTGACCAGGAGAAGGTTGTGAAGCAATTGACGGAGTGGCTTGCTGCCTTGGAGGCCATTGTCAAGATCATTTTTGACTTCTTTGAAAGTGGCAACTATGGTAAGGGCTTGTAAAGACCGAGAGATCACCTTACTATGGAACATCATGAAATAGATCACAAATATTATTATCAAAAACTATACAGTAGTGTAGAGACGCCAAATCAAATATAAAAGGGATGTAAAGGGTCACTTTATCAAAGAATTAGACTGGAAAATAAAAGGAACACATGGCGAAGTATAAAAAAAAAGTTGAGGCATATAAGAGCATCCCACACCGATAGTAAACATTTTTTTGTATCAATGCAGATTTATCCTTACAACAGGGCAAAGACAAAGGCACCGATAGCAGCAACGATGGAACCAGACTCGAAGCCAACGGAGCCAGCAGCGTTATGGGAGGAAGAAGAGGCAGATTGCGAAGCAGTGGCAGAGCGAGTAGAGGAAGAGCCACCAGCAACGACAGTGGAGGAGGCAGCAATGTTAACAGAGACCGAGGTGGAGGCACCCTTGCAAACAAAGTTGTCACCTTGGATGACACCCTTCTTGTTTAAAGCATTGAAGGAGTCACAGTCCAACTCACCGTCAGACTCAATGTGGACACCACCGCTGACTCTCTTGAGAGATGGTAGGGAGGCATTGTTGAAGGAACCCTCAAAGATGACTGCACCGGCAACGGTTTGTAGGGAGGCGAAACCGTCAATGTTCGCAAGGGCAGAGTTGTTAGAGATGACGAAACCACCACCGATGGAGGTGACATTGTCCAAATTGACGGTCTCAAGCTCATCGTTGGATACAATGGATAGGGAACCACCAATCTCCTTCAAAGTAGATAGCTCAATGTCGGTCAATGAGTTGTTGATGAAACCAAGGGAGGCGTTAACCTTTTGCAACTTGGCAAGGGAGACTGAGGCAACGTCACGGAAGGTGATGTTGTTGGCCCACTCTAGCTCGTCAAAGGCGACTTCAACACTGTCAGAGTTGAAGGAAACTTCCAAGGCAGTCTTGACGTTCTTCAAGTTGGCGTCAATGGAGTTCAAGTTCTTGTTGTTGTTGACGTTGAAGGTGTCCAAGGAGGAAACATCGAAACCGTCAAGGGACTCCAAAGAGGTGTCGGAAATGTACAAAGTCTCAATGGAGGTGACACCAGTGTTCAAGTTGATGGCGGTCAAGGCAGGCAAGGTGACAAAGTTGATGGCACCAACAGTGGTCAATAGTGGTAAGTCCAAAGTGGATAGGATGGTCAAGGAGGTCAAGGACAAGGAACCAGTGATGGTGGACAAGGAGCCGGCAGAGAAAGCAGAAAGGGAGGTGGCGTTGTTGATGATAATGGAACCGTAAACAGCTTGAACTCTGTTCAAAGCGGCAGTACCCAAGTTACCAGAAATACGTAGTTCACCACGTAGAGCTTGACAGTTGGCATACTTGTCCAAATCGGCCTGGGAGGTGGCGGTGGCGGTCTCGAAGGAACAGCCAGAAGCCACAGACAAAGTGGAGGCGGCAGTAACGGTAGAAGCACTGGCGGATGCTGTTATTTGTTAGTATTTCAGTTCATGTTTTGTGTTGTTTTTGATTTCAGTGGGGTTTTTCTTCTCCAGCAAAACTTATGGGCAAGAGGGATGCATTTTTTTTTTTTTTTTACTTTTCTCGAGCCGTTGAAACAACGGGTCTCGGGATAAAAATAGAAACAAGAAGGGGAGACTTGAGCAAGAGGACCTTGAACAAGAAACACAAAGTGATGATTGTGGGAGAACCGACAGCCTGTTTGTTGATCCTGCCCAATTTGGGTGTCATAATTGCGTTGCAATTATGATAGGGATCAAAATCAGAAACAACGGAAACAAGATGTCCATTAATCCCGTGATTGGAGGCATCTCTGATCTGGAATCACAACAGATTGATCGAGCCACTAATGAGCCAATCCATCCATCAATCAATCACAAGTCCCACGGGTTCCTTTGTTCAATGCACTTCACGCGCTCCCCATCGTCAACAAAAAGAAAAAACACAGCAAGTACCACTGTAATCTAAAAATACTACCCCTTTAAGGGAGACAAATAACAACACTTACCACTCTGACCCATAACCATGGAGGCCAAGGAGGCGACAATCAAGGCAGATTTGAATTGCATTGTTCTAATTATTCAACGAAGGTATTTCAAAACACAAGTGAGAGTGAGAGTAAGGCAGAACAAAACGCTTTGTATTCAAAACAAAAACGAAAGGCGAAAAGATGGGAAAACTTTCACGATTTTTAAAACATGGTCGGCTCGAAAGCAAAAAAAAAAAATAAAAAAAAAAAAAGAGAAGAAGTGGCGAAAAAAGGCGAAAATTGTTCGGCAAATGTGGCGAGGCGCCGAAAGTGGAAACAGGGAGTGTTGACAAATGTCCTAACTGGGGTAGAATATGAAGTTCAAGAAAAGAGACTTTTGTGTCAAGTTTGGGATGTGACAGGTTGCATATGGTACGTCGTACTTGCTCTTTGAACCAGCATTGAAATCAGATGTGAATAGGTATTTTGGAATAGAGAAAAAGACTAGTTGCTTTGAAAGATCTGCTGTTTAGAACATACACACACGCGGTGACATGCATTGGGAGACTAACCATGGCAACGCTACCAGTCCTGTCAACAAGAGAACAAGAAATACAAGAAGTGTAGAAGTAGAGGTGATGATGCACTTGTAGATCCATACTATAACCCTTGCTCGTTTACAACCATTTCAAAAATAGCTAGTAGTTGTCTCACCCAGTCAAGCTCTCTCCACTGGTAGAAATGCCATGGTTACGAATATGCGAAGCACCAGCGAGGCTTAGACAAAAACAAACAAACAAACAAAACAAACAAAACAAACACAGAAATCTACGCGTGGTACGGCTAGTCTCGGAAGCTAGGTCCGCGCACAACAAATTTTCATTACACATGGTTTACAAACACACAAGTAGCTACATTGAATCTTGACTCTTGAGTCTCAAATCTCCAGTCTCGAGTCTCGACTAAAAAATCATGTATGTCGCAATTGATCCCAGAATCCGCCAAAATGCGAAACCAAGAATTTTCTCTGGTGTGCATCCAAATTGGATTTGTTTTGCATTTTCCCGATGTGGAAGGGACCTTGATCTTGATCCCTGCACGGTCTAATTCATGACATTGGCAGTTGCCGTGTGAGATAATGTGGTGGCTGGCTGATGGTACTGTGTGAATAATGGTCTTTTTTCTGTTCAGTAGAATATTGGTACCCTGCCGGAATTGAGGGATTAGGTTATCGCTCGCTGCGTGGTACATATATAAGAACGCCTCTATCAGTACCATAAATAAATTAATAGTGAAGTTGAATGAGTTCGGTACGCCTTTATTCTTTGGGATGCTACTAGTGTGTAATAAGCTTGAAGGTATTATTATTTTTTTTTCATATAGATGTTCTTTTCTCAATATGCGGTTGTTCACTCTACTCCTCTTTGATAACAAACCACCCCGACATACACAACGACCCCATCACCGGCCAATGATACATGTATAAGGAATCACGACAAGGGATAGGATGGACCAATATTTAGACAGTAGTAATAGTAGTAGTAGCACATGCTTGCTCCATTAATTTACATTCAGCTTTACCTGGCTCACGATTGATGTTTGGCCGCTCTGGCCATATAGCTCAATCGTTCCCATTCTCCCTTGACATAAGCCTTGAATTCTCCATGCCACTGCTGTCCAAAATGCTCTGGTTTAACAAAATCATTGTCCAGGTTCCACTTGAGCTGATACTTGGAGTTACGAGATCTCAGATTGCGCTTCTCTTTCTTACTGAGCCCGCTCAAGTCAAGGCTGTTGAGCTCCTTCAGGAGTTCGTCCTCTGGGTTAGCACTGAAGTCAAACGGCAGTGTAGTGAGGTTCCGTGACAGAAGATGAATTCGTAAGTTGTGTGCATGGGACTCAGCATGCGTAGAACTTAATGATGAAGTGCTGGTAGTTGATGTGTTATTGGTACTAGAGCTGGCCATGCTGGCTTCAGTATCAGAGTGGCTTGTCATATTGTGTTTGCTATCGTTAACGCTTCTTATGATATAATGCCCCTTAATTCTTAAGAAAATGCGAGAACACAACAGAAGGAGACAGAAAGAATTTGGGGGATTCCATCTCTTTTAAATATCAGACTGTGTCGTAGTTCATAGAATTGTGTTCGGTTTTCTGTTCATACCCCCCTCGCAAAGCCGAAACTATGAAAAACACTTGTGAAAAAGAGACCACCAGTGCCATACGTAATCTAGCTGTACCCAGAGAAAGTCTGGTTTTCTGGGGCTAATCAATCGGATGCATTCAAGGTGAGTCGCCATTTTGGTGGGTAAATTCACCAAGCATCTTTACATTGATTGTCCTTTCATCTCAATTCATTTCTATTCACCTTGACTGTGTCCATACATCTCACTTCTCTTTAACTTTTCAACTAAACTATGATGGTGGCCATTAACTCTTCATCAAGCAACACATTCAAACCACTCCCTTTACTCTTCCCAAACTGCCCCTCGAACATATCCCTGCCCCAACTATGTTTCAAGGCCCCAGTCATTCGTTCGGAATAAAACGTATGTGTCACTAAATGAACCTTGACAAGCTGATCCAGAACATAAAGACGATCTTTATCTTCAACCGCAGCAAACCCACACATCATCAATGCCCATGGTGATATCACCTTGGCCGAGGCAAAGTCTCCCACTTGTTTCAACTTTTCCACGATACACTTCACTTCCTTCTGCACTATTTCATCGTCAGCTTGAAGTGCTGGATTGATCGTCTTGAGTAACAGAATCCTGGATGCTGCCAAAACTGCGTCTGAAACCAGTATTGAGTCCTTGAGGCTCTTATAACGTATGGATTGCCTCACCTCAAAAGGAACCAGCTGCTGTGTGAAGTAACTTGTCTGTTCCAGCAATTTTCGTGCTGTCAGGACTTTAGATGGCTTGCTAGGAGTGCGGAAGAGGAATGATGCCTTTGCTGCAATCTCGAATGAGTCGATACTGGCACCAAATACAGGGTTGTTCATCCAAGGAACCTCACAGTTCAGCACAGGAGCTTTGATAGTTTGGGCGTACTCTGTGTAGACTTCAAAAGGAGATGGCAACTGTTCGTATGGTAAGTACAAAAGTGCAATCGTGTAGTTGTACAACAAACTGTCGAGGAATGCACGTTCAATATATGTCTGGAGTAGGGATGGGTCCTCCTGTGGCAGATAGTCATTCTCAATCTCAAACTGCAGATCACCTTTGAAGTCAACAAATCGATTTCGCTTAAACATGGCATCTCCACGGAGTCGAAGCAAGCGATGAGAGTTTCTGAGCGCAATGATGAGATGATAGTTAATGTCCTTGGGACCAACAACCTTGGCGCAGATGCCCAGAAGTTGGAATGCAGTACCCAGCCAGGCCGAGTCTCGATTCACGTCAAAGTCAGGACGGTCGATGTAATCCTTAAGAAGGTCAAACACAGAGTAGAACATATCCAGGGCCATTGGGCGGAACCTGGACTCATCATAGGTCATGAATGCAGCACCACAAGCAAGTGCAACTTGCTCCACAACCTTGTTGTTGCGAATTAGCGGTGTTAGAGTGGCTGTAGCTGTAAGCAATGGGTGCGTGTGTCCTGATCCCAACGAGTTGATAAATCCATTCGCAGCTGAAATGATGAGCATCTCTATTGGGTCAGTGGTGTGTGTGTCAATTGTTCGCAGATTAACTAACTTCTTTGGGTTGATGGGCTCCATTGACAGTTCAGCATCAAGAGACTCAAAGATTGGAGAGCTGGAAGTGTTGGTCCAGGAGATTTCGTCAAGTTCAGGGCATTCATTTGGAGTTGATGGGATTGGGGTGTCATCCTCATTCTTGGCGTCAACTGGAATTCTCTTCTTCGGTGTTGAGCTTTGTGGAATTGTGAACCCAACAGGAAGACTCTGGTTCCCTTCTGGCCACACACACGGTGTCCCTTTCGCCTCACAGGCCAAACAATTAGGCTTTGCACCATCGCACTTCTTCTTTCTCTTGCGACAATTGAAACAACCCTTCTTGGAACGCACAATCTTAGGACGTGCGTGGAATCGAGCTGTGTGTCGATCTAACCTTAGCACGATTTCTCCTGTGCTAGTTGTTGTGCGCATCCGATCTCGAGACGAGCCTTCGGTTTCCCAGTGAAGATCGAGAACTCGAACGCCAGAAGCACCTTATGCGGATTGACGGCCTTATAAAAGAAGCCGATCTTCTCTCCACTGAGAGATAAGAACCCCTTTTTGGGGAAAGTACATTGACGTTGATTACCAATGACTACTGAGGGTCCATCAGTTGCGATTGCAACCAGACTATCTTCATCAGGGTACTCTTCCATTTTCAATAAATTTAATTGGAAAGCCGCAAGCGGCAAGCTTTGACGGACCTGAATCTTAATCAGCCTAACGTCAAACTATCGAAAGTTAAAATGCTCAGGGACTGGGCCCCTGTCTTTCGAAGAAAAAGAAAAGAACCTAGAGATAAGCTTTTCAAGAAACACCCGAACACCAAACAAGATCACTCGGATATCTGCGGCGATAATCGGCTTTAGAATTGAAACAAATCGATCCCAATTCCCCAATCAGTGGTCCGAGTCAATTCAACTAACGATTTGGGTATCCTGAACAGTTAAGACTTAAGTCAGAACTTAGAGGTTCTGTAAAATGAGTATAGAGTTGTAGCGAGTCGAGTTACGACTCGCGAGTTCCGAAAATTTTGACCACGAGTTACAACTCGCGAGTTATGAGTTGAGGGATGTTTCAACTCGTTGTTAACCGACGGTATATCCGTACAATAGCCGGTAAGCTATTGATCGATTGATCAGCAGCTGGCTATAGTGGACAACTAGCTGCTAGGCTATCGCTCTTC